>PISX010007545.1:0-88248 GCA_004024625.1 Mellivora capensis | reverse complement strand
TGTTCCATTGGTCTGTGTGTCTGTTTTGATGCCAGTACCATGCTGTCTTGGTGATCACAGCTTTGTAGTAAAGCTTGAAATCAGGTAATGAGATGCCACCAGTTTTATTTTTGTTTTTCAACATTTCCTTAGCGATTCGGGGTCTCTTCTGATTCCATACAAATTTTAGGATTATTTGCTCCAGCTCTTTGAAAAATACCAGTGGAATTTGATGGGAATGGCATTAAAAGTATAGATTGCTCTAGTAGTATAAACATTTTAACAATGTTTATTCTTCTGATCCAAGAACATGGAATGGTCTTCCATCTTTTTATGTCTTCTTCAATTTCTTTCATGAGTCTTCTGTATTTCCTTGAGTACAGATACTTTACCTCTTTGGTTAGGTTTATTCCCAGGTATCTTATGCTTCTTGGTGCTATAGTAAATGGAATTGATTCTCTAATTTCCCTTTCTGTATTTTCATTGTTAGTGTATAAGAAAGCCACTGATTTCTGTACATTGACTTTGTATCCTGCCACGTTATTGAATTGCTGTATGAGTTCTAGTAGTTTGGGGGTGGAGTCTTTTGAGTTTTCCATATAAAGTATCATGTCATTAAAGATCCACTTTCTTATTAAAAAATCACACATATTTATAGAGCTTGTGTGGGTACATGTATATACTTAATTTACCTGTATAAAATCTGTTAGAAGGAATCCAGAAATAGAGAAATAGTCATTTTATATTATCCACATTTTCTACTATTTATATTTTTTGCATAATTTTATAACGATTTATTCTTGGGATTCCATTATCTGAAACAGTATGCTAACTAGCATTTTAAATAAAAATCCTTACAAAAACAAAGAAAGAAAGAAAAAAAAAAACTTTACTGCCCTAGATGCCTATAATATTGCAGACAAAAACAAGGGTATCTAATTATATAATTAGATAATTAATCCAGGATATTTATTTCAAGTTCAGTTCACAAAGAGTGATGAATGATTAAATTTCTTAATTTAATTTATATACCTGGTATCAATAGCAAAATTTTATGTAGCTGGAGATTTATTTTCCATCCATTTTTTGGTCACTTAAATAAATGTAAACATGCACTAAGGGATGATCTAAGATAAACATGCATACTTTGAACATTTTAAATTAAAGAGTTAATGAGATTATTTCCAACTTGGCAGCAAACAGAAAACTAAATTCTGGATGAAGGGAATATCAAGGGATGAGAAGTGAAAGAGATCTTACAGTCTCCTTAGGGTTACTATTCCTGAGAAATCTTATCTTGTCCACTGAAATATAATTTTTCCATGGTAGAGAGAAAAAAATGGCATATAAGTGGAGAGTACCTAACAGTGAATATATATTTGCAATAGGTTCACCTAGTCTGGGATATTATCTAATTTCTTCAATAGAAACCGTCAAAACTGTATAGTGGTAAATGTAAAGTTTTAAAAAAGGTGACAGTGTCTATGTTTTTCATGAGCTTAAATGGTCTTGGATGATCTCTCTGTCCTGTTGCTGGTAGGAAGTTTTTGTTTTTTGTTTCGATTGCTACACAATCTAACTCCCATTCTTACGGGGAAGTGAGGAGTAACATTCACCTTGACTTTGATCTGTTTCTCATCAGATTCAGCTGCAGGAAATGTCAGACCTAAAATAGTTTCAGGTTTGCCATAAGGCTTCCGGGAAGGGCTTTTTTTTTTTTTTTTTCCCCTCCTCACTGCATAAATCACTTTGTCATACTAGGAAATGTAGGTTTCAGAAGACTAAACTGTTTGAGGAGAGAAAAGCAACAGATTCCTTTGGCCTTTCAATCTTTATCTTCCTTTCTTTCTTGTTTATGTATTATATAACAGTAATTCCTACATCAGGTCTCAAGCAATATTCAACTTGGCAAACACGGTGGGATAAGCTCCCAAGCCCTATTTCTGATTACTTTTCAGAGAATATTAATGCAGGCTTTCAAGTTTACCTTAGCAGGCTTTATACCATCTATTTGAGTCCAGCAGCTGAACTTTCCTACTATTTCACTAATCGAACTGGAGGCTTTAAAACCTTAAGATACAATGTCTTTGCAGTGGTTCTACCAATCACAGGTCAGTCTTTTTTTTAGCTGTTATTGCAAAGAATGCCATTCAAATAGTCCATACAAAATTTAGCTGATTCTTCCCAGAGAATAAAAACAAACAAACAAACAAAAAAACCATCCAACTATGGTCTTTCGGATCAAATGGAACAAAACCATATTTTTTCATCTCTTTTGTACATGCTTGCTCAGTCAACACAGGGTCATGTGGTTATGCTATCCTGTAGAGATAACTGGAGGGGCATATAATCCCTTCTGAGGCACTAGTAATCTTATAAAGCAATGAATTTTCAAATAGCCCTTAGAAAAATAATCCCTTGTATCACCTTCTTCAATCAGATACATATATTCATATAATTTCTGGGTAAGTTGATGTGTGTCTAATATACTCGATTGTTGAGAAATACTGATATTTTCTTATAATTCTCCATAATATAGGAAATACTAATATATACCACTTAAAATTTTGAGTATGGAGACTGTATGCATACAGGTAAGATAGCAGCTCAGGATTTGGCATTTTCATACTAAATGTATTTGTTTAGTTTAACAGAATAGCTTAGAGAATTTTAAAAGCATCAACTAATTTCTTTATAAAATTACTAGCATATCCAGAAAAAAGGGGGATTTGCTATTTTCTAGGTTTATACTTTATATTCTGGTTCATTCTGCTGGTTTAATAGCTTTAACTGCTTCCCTGATAGAACATCAGACTGACTCAAAATGTCAAAGCTAACTAATGTCACAGACAGAATAAAACCATAGGAACACCTAGCATTCTAAGCGCTGCCTTTCCTAATGTACAATATTAATATTAAAGCTCGTTTTTAGACTACAACTCACTGATCTTGATTAATATTTTATTTTTACTGAGAAAAAATAGAAAAATAAGATTGATATTACTTCATTGAAGTTAAAATAAAACAAACTAAAATATTATCAGATACTGTGCTTACCACTGCTATAGCGTTTTGAATATGGAAATGTAAAAGTGACCAAAATCAGACTGAAAGATCACAAAACAACTAAAATGTTTATGATAATGAGTTCAAACTCAACCTCTTTTTTTGAAGAGAAGAAGCAAAGTTTGGGGAGGGCATTATGGTAAGTTATTTGCAAGAACTGCTGTGGATTTCCATTATGATATGCATTCCAAAGTCTTCCAAGACCCTGAATCTGTTGAAGGTGATGTTTAATTTGCATTCTTGAAATGATTTTTTTAATGTAACTAATTTAAGTTGATGCATTATTCATTCGAAAAATTGTACTGACTCAGAAATGTGACCAGCTGAGAGAAAGTAAATCTAGCTTTAATCACATATTGAGACAAGGACAAAATTGAACAGATCTTAATTGTCTTGGCCCACAAAAACGCTGATGCATGTTTCAGATTTTTTTGTAGAAATAATAATTATAGCATCCAATATGGGCTCTTTTAAGACTTTACAAGCCAACTATACTGATATTGTTCATTTATATAGTTTTGGTTTACTTTCTGGGAAAAAAATCAAGGCAATTTTCTGCTAAATAACACATGCTGGTCATTAGCAGAAAGACAAAAATGTAATATGCTTCTGGGCAAACTGACATGTAAGCCAAAATGTCTATGATAGCAAACATGCGTGGAATAAACATGTCTTTTAATTTCAGTAATTATCTTTGTTATCATGATAGATATTCTGTAGACAAAACCATAGGTAACTGAACATTATCTTAAGTTAACACCATTATTCTAGTAAATATACAAAAATGAGTGCTTTATATAGGATAAGTTGGAAAGTAAAAATAAATATGTTCTTAAATGCAAACAGGAAATGTAAATTCTGATTCAAGTTCTTCCCCTAACTAATCTTGTTAACTTAGGGAGTTTAATGAATATGTTTAATTCATATTTCATTAACTTTTAAATTTAAAATTATAACAACACAAAAATATAATAAAATAAAATAAAATAAAAATGATCACATGATACCAAACCAAAGTAGTTTTATTACTTTATACCTGGTTATATATATCATACATGCAAACTGTCATGCAAATTCATAACTTATTCATATAGTTTGCTATTGTTATAATTATTTTATATATTTTCTACTTTTTCCATAGAAAATGCTTTATCTAACCTTCATGCCTTCATTCCAACATACATATATTGTATGTATTTATAATTCTTTTCATATCTAAAACTTGGGAGTTCTGTCAATGTAATGCAATACTATTTTGCATTTAAATAAAGATGTATAGAAATATCTAATAAGTATCTAATAAAATTCCATAAGGTCAAAGTGAAACAACAGATTTTAATTGTCTAATTTATTAATTAGTTTGAGAGAAATATTTTTTAATGCTGATGACTCTTGATGATAAAGATGGTTATGCTTACAGAGTACACGTGCTTTAGTAATTACAAATAAAAAATTTATTTGATTGCCATAATTTTGTTTTAATCAAACATCTTAATTTTTACTGAAACTAAGGAACATATGGTCATTGCATAGTCAAAACAGTAAAGGTCACCCTATACCTGCCCTAAGAACCAGACACTTAGAAAATATAATTTTTATATTTGAGGAATCTATGTGGAAGCTTTATTATTTTTATTAATATGCTTTATGCTACAAATTCAAAATTATATTTATACATGGGATGTATAGCTTCCCAGTATCAATTAAATCTCAGATTCACCCTAACTCCCTCTTTTAATATGTAATTTTCTTAAGTTATTCTTAAATAAACTAAGGCCATACTTTGATATGGTATGTCTTTTAGTTGGAATGGATATATTGTTTATAGCTAAAATCCAGTATTTGTGGTGTTCTTTTGTATTTTCATGTTCTTTCCAAAATATAATGAATATATGTACTTTTTGATCAAAACATTATATATCATTATGATTCCAATATGAACTTTTCAGATAAGCATATCTGAGAGTTGTTAAGCTCTATTTAAATTAGGAGGGCAAATTATGGGAATTTCAAATTAGTATATATAAACAGTTATGAAGAATAAACTTAAAACAATTAAAGTAGTTCTGCTTTGAATAAAAGTAATAGTGAATATTATCTATGGATATGTGAAATACAACAGTTATAAAATATGTTTTACTGAAATTTAAACAAAAATTCACTAATTACTATGTAAACAGGAAGTTACATATCATCTTTTAATCTGAGTAATTACACCCTAGCCCGTATGTGTTTTGTTCATGGATGTAATAACTCTAATGACCCTAAGCTTGGTGAGGAGATATTTTGTTAATAAATATTTTTATGGATGATTAAAAACCAGCAGAGGTCTGTACCACCTTTCCTTAAGCAAAATGGAATTCCTCTTCCTTATGATTATATAGTTCATGATTGCTCTCTATTCATAGTAACAAAACACTAATGTATGTGAGAAAATAAAATATATTGTTTTGTGTAAAATAACATTTACATGACTGCAATGTGATTTGGAAAAAATATGGAACAATGGAAATAGAATACTGTTACTTTCTTACTTAAATCCACAGGATGTTATTTTTCCCAATGAAAACTGTAACATTCTTATCAATGTATTTTATGATGACTATTATTATTACCACAAGAAACCTGTTATCTTGGAGCTATAATAAAATATATGGTGGGCAGAGTATATTGCTTTCAGCAACTTCAAAATGCTTTTAGTACACTTATCCATGTCAAACTCTTAATGGCCTATAAACGGTGGCTAATAAATTATGTTTGAACTGGAGAAAATTATACCTTCACTCTTGAAAATGTAGTTGTTACAATGTTCAGTAGTTAAAATTGTAGTGGAGAATGGAGGTTTTACTAACTGAAATAGAGATACTTGTTATACAATGTTTTACCCTTTTTAAAAATTGAAATATATATGTATCTGAGAATTTAAAGGACCTATCAAACAAAAGTAGGTACCATCTGTTTCTCTTCTCAGATGTAAAAAAAAAAAAAAAAGTTAACTTGGGATTGTCTGATTTCTACCTGTTTCATAATATATCATACAAATGTAACTAATTTGCATAATGTACAACTTTATATTTACATGAAAAATAAATTCTCTTTATTTGGAAGACTCCGTGGAATTCAACTCTGTGGAACTAGATAATATTAGTTGGACATTATAACTCATTAAAAATTAAGGACTAAAGGTATTAGCCTTAGGAAAGGTGTTACTTCAAACCATTAGAAATATTGGGGGATAGAAATAAAAATCCAGTGCCAATTTTTATTTTAGGGATTAGTTTATCCTGGGTTTTACTTATAAGCAAATATTGCCAGTGATTTTGATGATAGATTTTATTATGTCTTATCCTTTCTTTAATTCACACTCTAGATTACTGTGCAGTAAAGCAAATAATAAGGTTTATCCATATAAAAAGCATAAAATAGAAAAAGTCATAACTTTTTGCATTTAATGTAGCACATTAGAGATAAGCTTAGAAACAAACAATTTTTATTAATTCATTTCATGCAGTCAACCTGGATATATTTAGCAGTGAGTATACAGTAGCTGCTAGTGACCAAATATATGAATTAAAATATGCTATACGTATAACTCATGATTTCTACTTAAGTACCAAAAGACTGTTTTATAGGCATAATAAAGTCAATTACTTTATTTTAAATAATATTATAAGTACTAAACATATGCAAAAATTGCTTTGTTTTGAATTTAAGAGATAATTTTTTGGTTAAGAAAAAATACATTATGTGGTGATGGCCAATATTTACTATATAAAGCCTAGGACAGTTTTCTAAAAGTGTGTTCATATAGGCAGTTTCAAAGATTTCTAAATAATATTTAGAGTTTACAAAGAATGAGGAGAAAAGGCACAGTTTAAAAGTAAGATGTATTGCATTAGAATATATTTCAGTTTTCATTCTGGATTAATTCAGAAGGTGAGACATGTATTTGCTATTAAAAAAACAAATGAAAGTAAATAAAAAAGCTGGGAACTTACTTTTTGAACAAGACTACTCTAGTTTTACTGAAGCTTTGCTAACTGATTCAAGTACTAGATTTAAAAAGATATATTTGGGAACGCCTGGGTGGCTCAGTTGGTTAAGCGGCTGCCTTCAGCTCAGGTCATGATCCCAGCGTCTTGGGATCGAGTCCCACATCGGGCTCCTTGCTCGGCAGGGAGCCTGCTTCTCCCTCTGCCTCTGCCTGCCACTCTGCCTGCCATTCTCCCTCTGCCTCTGCCTGCCACTCTGCCTGCCACTCTGTCTGCCTGTGCTTGCTCTCTTTCTCTCTCCCTCTCTCTCTGACAAATAAATAAATTTAAAAAAATTAAAAAGATAAAAAGATTTTGGTTTCAAAAGTACTTCAGTGTAATTAGTAAAATACATAGAATCTCATCTCTCAAATTATATTTGTGAATATTTTCTCCATTCTGTTTTTATAATTACTGATAAAAATTCATAATTATTACAATAATTAATTATTAAATACAAAAGAAAAAGGCAAACTATAGATTTATTATTTAACATTAATTATATATATGAATTAATTTCTGAAAATATTGATAAACAATGCATGTACCTAAAAGAGTTTAAATAAGGTTAAATGTCCAACGTTAGGTACCAAGCTTAGATAATAATGCTTATCAATATTTATTGAGAACCTACTATGGATTAGTAACTTTTCTGAAGTTCCTCAACTCTTTAAAGATATATAGGATATTTTCCCCTTTTCACAGATGAGCAAATTCAGTTATAGATGGCTAAAGTCAATTACCCAAGATCACACAGAGTTGTGGGAACATTGATCTCAAAATGCTTCTGTTATAACCATCCATTATTCAACTGATGTTTATCAAATTGCAAGTCATGGTTTTTAATAAATTACTGGACAGACTTCTAGTTTTTTCTCAGGGGGTAAACACCTGGAAAGAACATTGATCCTATCCATACAAAATTCTGTCACAGTGCAAATTAATGATTTTTCTTTACTCTATGAGATACAGGGCAAATAAAAATGAGTCAATTTATAAGGGATGACAAGTACTTGTGGAGAAGGGTGAGACCCGAGTATCAGTTTGCATGGGTACACACAACTGAACATAGTTTATATAAATCAGTGAGGACTTTTGGATAAATAGATGGAAAATGTGCACTGACAAAAAAGCAGATAACCCTTATGAAATACTAATACTGTGGGATTATATACCAACTTATTTTTTTAAAAAGCAACTCCAGCATGAGCTAAAAAAAAGATTGACAAGTACCGTTAAAGAGCGCTGCTTGTAATTCATACATAGAGGAGCAGAATAACAGCAGCTCCAGGAGGGATATGGTACTACATTTGGACCCTCCCACTACTCTGTGGAATTGAAGGTTTAATCTGTAGAAAAAGGGCAACAAATACTATTGAAATTATGATGCTGGTGAAAATCATTGAAACCCAGAAAAGGGAATGAGGGAAACACGCACACCAAACACACACACATATACATGTACATACTCCCTACGCCAGAGAAGGGGAAGGATCATATACTGGGCTCACCACTACAGCCATGGAGGTTTGAGAGCTCTGAAAAAAACCACACCCACAAGACACAGGAGCATGGTGCCTTTTTAACATCAAAGCTTAATCAGAGCAACAAAAATCACTTTTATACTGATTCCTACAATGGCATAATTGTATGCCTACAATTAAACAGCATAAAATAACATAACAGCAAGGTACTTCAGGGAGATGGTCAGGAGAGGACTGAGGGTGGGAAAGAGATCTACTCTGAACACAGCATAAAAAGAACAAAATCTAAAGCTGAGGCTGGAACAGACATTTAGAAACACTAGAAAACCCAGTTTCCACCTAAACATAAGATTACAGCAAGAGCAGTGGTTCTCAACTGTAGATCACTTACCTTTCCCCAGGGTATAATTAGCCATATCTGCAGGCAATTTTATTTTATTTCACTTTATTTTATTTTACTTTACCTAACTTTTTATTTATTTATTTATTTAAAGATTTTATTTATTTATTTGACAGAGATCACAAGTAGGCAGAGAGGCAGAGAGAGAGAGAGAGAGAGGGAAGCAGGCTCCCTGCTGAGCAGAGAGCCCAATGTGGGATTCGATCCCAGGACCCTGAGATCATGACCTGAGCCGAAGGCAGCAGCTTAACCCAGTGAGCCACCCAGGCACCCCCTAACTTTTTATTTATTTATTTATTTATTTAGATTTGCATCTAACATCTAGAAATCAGTAAAGCTCCTAAATATCCTGGAATGTACTAGAAATCTCTCCATAAAAATTGTTTTTAAAGATTTTATTTATTTGACAGACAGAGATCACAAGTAAGCAGAGAGGCAGGCAGAGAGGGGGGTGGTGGAAGCAGGCTCCCTGCAGAGCAGAAATCCCAATGTGGGACTTGATCCCAGGACCCTGGGATCATAACCTGAGCTGAAGGCAAAGACCTTAACCCACTGAGCCACCCAGGTGCCCCTCTCCATAAACATTTTTATCTAGTCAAAACTGTAAATGGTGCCAAGGTTGAGAAATAGAATAATTTGAAGTCTGTGATACAGTGAAAGAAACGATAGCAACAACAAACTTTAAACTCATTGAAACTTCTAAAGGTTTATCCCAAACTCCCACAATAAAAATTTAGCATAAAAAAGCTGTGCTGACTTCCACTAATTGTCTCAACCCTAGTGTCTTGCACAGCATGTCTGACTTTCAAAAACAAAAATTATGACATATACCAAAAGGGAGGGAAAAAGAAAAACCCACATGGTCAAGAGGCAAAACAATCATCAGAAACAGATGTAGACATGATACAGATGGAATAACTATCTGATAAGGAATTTAAAATAACTATGGTTGATTTATTAATGGCCCTACTGGGAAGGATGGACAATGTAAGATTAGATGAGTAATTTTATCAGAGAAATGGGAAAGCAACTATCAGAGAAAATCAAATACTAGTGATAGGAAAACAAACAAAAATAAAACAAAAACACAATTAACAGAGGAAGAATTCCTTTAATGGCCTCATTGATAGACCCATCACAGCTGTTGAGATAATTCATGAACTTGAAAATAAAACTAGAAAACAACCAAAGTGAATATGAGATAGAAGAAGGGGAAAATGGAGCATCCTAGTACTGTTAGACACTATGAAATAATATAATATGTGTACAATTTCTTTTAGTATTTCTTTCCCATTCAAAGAGTCCCCTTTAATATTTTTTCAGGGCTGGTTTAGTGTTCCCAGTTTTCTCTGGGAAACTCTTTATCTTTCTCTCTATCTATTCTGAATAATAGTCTTGTTGAATAGAATATTCTTGGCTGCATATTTTTCCCAATCAGCACATTGAATATATCATGTCATTCTCTTCTGGCCTGCCAAATTTCTGGAGATAGATCTACTGCTAACCTTATTTGTCTTCCCTTGTAAGTTAGATATTTCTGTTCTCTTGCTGCTTTTAGGATTTTTTCTTTATCTCTATATTTTGCAGATTTAACTATGATGTGTCTTGGTGTTGGCTTGCTTTTGTTTGATTTTGATGGGATTTCTCTCTGCCTCTTGGATTTGGATGTCTGTTTCCTTACCCAGATTAGGAAAGTTATCAAGAGTAATTTCCTCAAATAAACCTCTGTCCCTTTTCCTTCTCTTTTTCTGGGACTTCTATGATATAAATCCTATTATGCTTTATGGATTCACCAATTTCCTTATGTCTACATTTGTGGTTCAATATTTTTCTTTCCCTCTTCTTTTTAGCTTCATTACTTTTCATAATTTTATCTTCTATATAACTTATTCCTTCCTCTGATTCTCCCCTCCTCATGGTCATTACATCCAAGGGGTTTTGCATCCCAGTTAAAGCATTTTTAATTTCTGCCTGACTAGTTTTTAGTTTTTAGGTCTTTTATCTCTATAGCAAGGGACTCCCTGCTGTCTTCTATGCTTTTCTCAAGTATAGCTAGGATCCTTTTAATTATTGATTTAAATTCTGGATCAGACATATTACTTGTATGTATTTCAATTCGATTCCTGGCTGTGGACCTTTTTGTTCTTTCTTTGGGGATGAATTCCTCCATCTTGGCATTTTGTCTAGGTCTCTTTCCTCTGTGGGTTAGGAAAGCCTGTTATGTTTCCTACTCCTGAGAGTAATGGCTTTATAAAGAAGGGATTGTATACTGTCCACGGTCTGGCATTTCAGGAATCTCACTGGTGCATGCTGTGTGCACTCTGCTGTTTGGCTGTCCTTTCCCACAGGTCAGTCCTTCCTTCTGCTGTTTTGACAGTTCTTTCTTCAGGTCAGTCAGGAGTGTTTGGAGCTTGGCCAGGGTGTGGCATGTTTTAACTAGGTGTGCTCTGGTCTGCTTGTTAGAAGAGACCTGATGTTATTTCTACTAGAGTAGAAGCTTTGCAAAACTCTACAGTTAGTAGATGTGCTGTGTGGGGGTTTGTGCTGTCTTCCAGGGGAAGTGTGGGGGGTAGGAGGGAGGGCTTGGTATAAGTGGTTTAGGTCTCCACTATTAGGACTGTGCTGTTTACTGAAATTCATTTATACCAAGGGGTAGGGAAGAGAAATGGCACATGACACTTTCTTTGGCCCAGAGAGGGGAGTTCACTCCTGTCACTGTCTGGGAAGCCCTCCCAGAAAAATGAACAATATCCCTTCATGTGTCCTACATGTCTCTCAGCTAGTGCCTTCACTTTGTGTCTGGGTGAACTGCCCACCTGCCAATACAATGCACCCTTGTTCTATCCTGGGCAGATCCTCTGAGTTTTAAAACCCCAAGTTGTAGAGATCTGGCATGGCAGGAACTTGTGCTCTCCTCTGGGTGAGGATCTCCCTGCACTAGGACTGATGCAGATTTTTCCCAGAAAGGAAGCCATACCAAAGCACAGGGGCATGGTTTGGAGTGAAGCAAAGCAAAGAGCCAGTGTCCAAGTCAGCCACCCTCAGCAGGTGTCTACACCTATGCTGAGGGATGAAAGAGAGTAATGGTGACCACTGGCTCTTTTGTCCCTGGGAAGGCATGCCATCTCTCCCAGAATATCTCCAAGAAAAGAGAACTGTATCTCCCAGTGGAATCGGAGAATCCTTAGATCGTGCTGTCTTCTACTAGGTTATCAGCCCTCCTCCACAGGAGCACAGTAGCACCCTTAGGCTCCACACTGGCCATTCCTCAGATCTCTAAAACTCCAGCGTGATCCCCAGTGGTTGTAAAAATACAAATATCAGCCCCTTTCATTTTTCTAGTTTTCCTGGACCATAGTTTTCCCTTTTGTTTTAGGGAAGTATTTTCCTTGTGTGATTCCCTGTACATTTCTCTCTCTCTCTCTCTCTCTCTCTCTCTCTGTTTTTCTCTCTCTCTCCTCTCTCTGTGACCAGAGATCCTTCTCTTCTGCAGCACCTGCAAAACTTTTTTCTTGAAATCATGTCTTTGTATCTCCTAACTTCCATGATGTGGCCTCTTCTCTCTCTCTAGCTGTGCAGTTTGTTCTGTCAGTCCTCAGCACGATTTCTTGTGTATTTAGAATGTTTTGATATATATTAGTGTTCAAGGGATGAGGTAAGCTTAGTATCCTCCTACTACTCCACCATATTATCCCCTTCAGTGAAAATTCTATTTTCTTATTGTTCATTGCTGCTAAGAAAAATATTGGATAAAGCAAAAATAATAGCAATGCGTTATATCTTTATTGTTTGTGTAAAAGTAAACTGTGGCAAAAATAAATCAAATAATTGGACAAAATAATTGATTACACATTGTTATAATGCCCTTCTGTTATTCAAAGTAGTAGAATATCATTTGAAGGAGGACTTTAATCAATTAAATTTGCATATAGGAGACATAAACTCTGAATGAAATATGGAAAAAAAAGTTATGTATAGCATCATCTAAATTTTTACTTTTGAGCTTTAAAAGAGTAAATGAAGTAAGAATAGTTTTTAATTGGCACCGTCTCATGAAATTTTTCAAGGAAAATCAAATCCCTAAAAGAAAAGAAAAAAAAAGTTATAGATTTCTGGGATTTTTAAACGCTCTTTGGACTTTACCAATGTGTCAATAATTTCTTGTCTGTACAGATTGATACCGTTTAAATATAGAAAAAAATAGGGAAATCTGATTAATTAGGATTCCATAGAATTGTTAATTAAATTTATCTATAGATTATGAAAGAAACAAAGGAGTAGAGATTACACATCCTGATATTTCCTTTAAAAATGTAGAAATGCTTTGGTTAATCTTATTTCCTCAATAATATTTTCAACAGCCAGTTAACACACTTATTTTAGTTTTTTATTGATGTTGTTCCATGAAAATCACATTGACAATAACAACTATCTGCATAGTTACTAGTTAAGCTTAAAAGTTCTGGGACGCCTGGGTGGCTCAGTTGGTTAAGTAGCTGCCTTCGGCACAGGTCATGATCCCAGAGTCCTGGGATCAAGTCCCACATCGGGCTCCTTGCTCGCCAGGGAGCCTGCTTCTCCCTCTGCCTCTGCCTGCCACTCTGTCTGTGCTCTCTCCCTCTCTCTCTGACAAATAAATAAATAAATAAATCTTAAAAAAAAAGTTCTAGTGAAACCCCAAATTATATTCCCTAGTCTTTCTCAAGCTTGTTTCTCTGTATCCCTGTCTCTTATGTTTCCCTTTATCTTTTTCTTTCTCTTATACACACAGGAGAAACATATCTTCTTCCCCATCACATACATATACATCCTGCGAAACATAAGGTAATTGGATTTGTCTTCTCAAATTATGCTATATTAAACAATGAGTAATTATCTATGCCCTGATATGGAAAGATGTTCAGGATGATTTTTTTTTTTTAAGAGGCAGAAGAGTTTGCAGAAAGTAATCTCTCTTTTGGAAAGAAAATATTTTCATATGTATGCCATTTGGTATTGGAACAAATATGGTTTGGATGAGGAGTTTGGATGGAGATAGGATAATGGATGAATACACTTGCATTGTAAACCATGAGGTCATTAGACAGAGGAGCTCATTTAACATTTTTAAATTATCTCCCTTAATGTTCATTATACTGAGAAGAATTCTATCATGCAGCATTAATCTTTAATATTATCATCTCCATGAGAACTTTGAATGAGGTTAGAAATCCAGCTATAGTTGGATGACAATATTGACTTCACCAAGGCCTGAAGAGATGTCTCCGAGCATAACACAAGGTAGATGCTCTATTTCCAAGTTGCTTGTTTGGTGCCAATGACACATGAAAACAGGAGCTCTAAGTGTTGTTGTTGTGCATGGGACCATATTTGGAGACAGATTGCTCTAATTTCTGTTGTGTTTTCACAGGGGAAACACAATACTTCATATGGATCTACTTCTCTGAATGTTTGACATCTTGACACTCATTCAGATTTAAATCTCCTTCTAGAAATTTCCTGTCACTTGGGTTCATGGAACTATATATAAATTCCGTAGCAACAGTTTCTGCTTTTGTAGTTTGGTTCTCTCATTTTTTTAAACTGGGAAATAACAATGTTATCAAAATTTTGAAACAAGGAAGTGGTTTTCTTAATAATGGATGATCAGATATATTGTTGCAAAGATCTTCAGAAAAACATAATTTTAACTAAATCTTAGAAGTGACAATTTCCTCAAACAGTACACTTTGTATGGTTTCATGAGTTACAATATATTCTAAAGTGATAGATTATGAGTTTTCTGTGGAATAAGTAGAAAAGATCAATGACAAACCTATTTTTTTTCTCTCAGATGACCACATATTATTTTTTCCTTTATCTTTGGAAATTAGTCTTTCCAATAAAATCCCAAGTAGATATGAGCCACGAGCAACTTGATTTTTAAAGAAGTCTCTAAAATGTTATAATAAGTCAAAGATATGTCTCAGGTATTAGGAGTTGATGGTTTTCATAGAGAGATTTCATTTGACACAACGTAATTAATTCTCGCTCAAATTATAGTACAAATTTCAAAATTGTCTATAATACTAACCTGGTGCTTTAGAATTATAATGCAAATTACAACAAAAAGAATTCGAATTTACATGCTCTTAAACCATGTAATGAGTTTCCACATACGTCCTGATGATGATTCGACTGCATTTTTAAAACAGCAAATGAAAAAAAAAAAAAGTGTGATGTGTCTGAGGCTGTCCAGTAGAAGTTGAGAGAAAACCAGGATGGTTATGTGGGATATAGCAAATGTTAAATCCTTTAAGTCTGAAAAGATGAATGTTGAGAGCATACAATCATAATCTACAAAATTTTAAGGATGTTTGTACATTCAATCCATGCTTGTTAACCAATCTTTAAACTCTGGCACCCCTTAAACATAGAGGTGTTTTTTTTTCTTTCTTTCTTTTTTTCTGTAGTTTCAATTTTTTTTTATATTCCAGTTAGTTAGCATATAGTGTAATATTAGTTTCAGGTGTAGAATTTAGTGATTTATTGCTACATACAATACCCTGTGCTCATCCCAAGTGTCCTCTTTAATCCTCATCACCCATTTGGCCCATCTCCCAGCCCACCTTCCTTCCAGCAACCCTCAGTTTATTCTCTTTAGTTAAGAGTTAAGAGTCTCTTTAGTTAAGAGTTTTATGGTTTGCCTCTCTTTGTATTTTTCCCTGTATTCATCTGTTTTGTTTCTTAAAATCCACACATGAATGAACTCATATGGCACTTGGCTTTTTTTGACTAACTTATACTCTTTAGCTCCATCTATGTGATTGCAAATGGTAAGATTTCATTCTTTTTGATGGCCAAATAATTTCATATATATATAATACACACACATATATATGTATACACACACACACACACACACCACATCTTCTTTGTAAATTCATTAGTCGATGGATATTTGGACTCTTTCCATAATTTGGCTATCGTTGATAATGACGCTATAACCTTTGGGGTGCATGTGCCGCTTCAGATCAGTGTTTTTGGATCCTTTGGGTAAATACCCAGTAGCGCAGTTGCTGGGTTGTGGAGTAGTTCTATTTCAATTTTTTGAGAAATCTCCATAGTGTTTTCCAGAATGACTGCACCAGTTTGCATTCTCACCAAGAGTGTAAGAGGGTTCCTCTTTTTCTGCATCCTTACCAACACCTGTTGTTTCCTATGTTGTTAATTTTAGCCATTCTGACAGGATTGCAGTGGTATTTCATTGTAGTTTTGATTTGTATTTCCCTGATGATGAGTGATGTTGAGCATCATTCTAGTGTCTGTTGATCATCTGTATGTCTTCTTTGGAAAAATGTCTATTCATGTTTTCTGCCCACTTTTTTTTTTTAAGATTTTATTTATTTATTTGACAGACCGAGATTACAAGTAGGCAGAGAAGCAGGCAGGGAGAGAGAGGAGGAAGCAGTCTCTCCGTGGAGCAGAGAGCCTGATGTGGGGCTCAATCCCAGGACCCTGGGATCATGACCTGAGTCGAAAGCAGAGGCTTTAACCCACTGAGCCACCCAGGCGCCACTTCTGCCCACTTTTTAAATGGATTATTTGTTTTGGGGTGTTTATATTTTTTTATGTAAAATATCTACTAGGGGTGCAATAAATATATGTACTATTAAACTTCACTAGTAAAATTTCAATTAAGTAGACTATTGAGAAATGGGATTTCAGGGTGGTAAGAGTAGCTATAGTAACCACATTATTCTGGAAAATAACTCTGTGGGGATGCTTTTATTTTTTATTAAGTATTAAAATTTTAATTCCAGTATAGTTAACACAACATTATATTTGTTTTATGTGTACAATATAGTGATTCAACAATTGTATACATTACTAAGAAAGAATGTATGCATGTATTCATCATGACAAGTACATTCTTTACTCCCCATCACTTATTTCACCTATCCACCCACCAACATCTCCTCCAGTAACCATCAGCTTTCTGTAGTTAAAAGTCTGTTTCTTGTTTTGAAATTCTCTCTTTTTTTCCCTTTGCTCATTTATTTTGTTTCTTAACTTTCATCTATGAGTAAAATATGGTATTTGTCTTTCTCTGACTTATTTCATTTAGCATCATACCCTCTTGCTCCATCCATGTTGCTGCAAATGGCAAGACTTCATTTTTTTTAATGGATGAGATTACACCACATTTTCAACATTCATTCAGCTATCAGTGTCCACTTCCATAGTTTGACTATGGTAAGTAATGCTGCTATAAACATAGGGGTGCATATATCCCTTGGAATTAGAGTTTTTTGAATTTTTTTGTAAATACCCACTAGTGAAATTGTTCTAGGGATGTTTTTAGATTTCATAATACAAGGAAGATATTATTTATGGAAGACTTCAATATAATATTAAATCTGCAATGACTAACATATTATTCTTTAGAAAAACCTTTATTACCAATAATTTAGAAATAAATTTCCATTTATTTTACACATATAGGGGAGGCTGTTTTGAAATTACAAATGTCCCATAGATACATTGAAAGAAATTTGAGGTTTGGGTTAAGATCTGAGTTAGGATTATCAAGTATATTACCACATGGAATTCATATAAATTTCACAAAAGCCAATATATAAAACAACAAATGTGGTTGATCAACAGGAGAAAAAGAGAGGCTTCAGAAAAAAGATAAAAGATAAGGGAGATAAGAAAAAAGCAAAGGGAAATATATTTAATTAATGGATTTTATAAAATATGTTGAACCGTAGTCTATTGATGAGCTAATAAATAATGTCAACATATTTTAAGAGATTGCACATGATTGCGATTTTAAGCTTTTCTCTGAATCACAAAAATGTTATATTCAATATATGTATTTAAAGAACTTTACTGGTGTTTGAAACCTAACAGATAAATAAATTCAATGTAATGAGAAAACACATGTTGTGTGTGACAGATAAAAACCTTCATGCAACAGGGATGCATGAATTTTAAATAATCTAGTTAATATCCATGCTCATAGAAAATTTATTAGAATAGGAGAATAGCTTATATAAGAAATTTCAATACTTATAATTTCTTCTACTATTATGACAGTCAAAATACATGTATATTATGAAAACAAATGAGAGCAGGACCATAGGGTACCTGTGTACTTTGATACAAAACTAGTGATATTGCATTTTTTTTTCTGTTCAGGGGCATAGACTATTCAGAAATGTATAATAAAAGTCTTAATAACAATAATAAGCCACATGGTGCTGAGTAATTCTGGCTGTATTTTCTGAGAAATGTTCTCTTCTAAGAATTTTATCCTTGTCACCTCACTCTATCTCTTATCTCTAATAAATTTAAAAAAAAATGAACTCATGCATTTTACAATAATTTCTTGGCTTGTTATACTGGAAAAAGTGATGAAGTCAACTTGGATTTCAGAATAAATGTGATCTTTAGAAATGTTTGAAAATTATATGATTATTTTGAGAATGTCATAATATATTACTAAATGGCTTTAGCAAGATTGCTTGAAATAAAAATAAATTCATTCAAATTCATTCAAATAAAAGTAATTCATTAATTAAATTCATTTCTATATTTTTACATTTTTATTTACTTATTATTTTTAATATTTTATTTATTTATTTGGCAGAGAGAAAGAGAGAGAGCACACAGGCATAAGCAGGGAGAGTCTCAGAGGGAGAGGGAGGAGCAGGCTCCCCACTAAGCAGAAACAGGATATGGGGCTTAGTCCCAGAACTTTTGGATCATGACCTGAGTCCATGACAGATGGTTAACTGATGGAGCTGCCTAGACATCCTTATTTCTATATTTTTTTTTAATAAACAAAGCGAAATTTTGAAAATAACATCAACATATAGAGAAATTATTAAAATAAGTAAGACTAAAGGATAGAATAAAAGCACTTTATTATGAATAAAACCAATATATAAAAGAACTAATTCCACATTTAATATCATTTCACTTAAGAGATCTTGAATAACTACTCCACTGTCTTCTAAGATCATTCACATTTGAATGTGGTCCACAAATTGCCATCATTAGTATCACTTCGGAGGTTGTTGATTGTGGGGCTGTATTTCAGACCTACTGACCTGGATGGAATCCAAGAATCTGTGTTTTAACTTCTCCAAGTGATTGCAATGTATATTAAATTTTGAGAAATACTGTTTTTATGATCTGTTACTCTAGATATTTAATTGCGTGCTAGTCTTGATATCCCTCACTCATAGGTGAACAACACCCTGTTCAGACCCTCCCAAAATGTAGATCATGTATTTAATTTTAAATGTGTTATAATATACTTTATCTTCTAGGGAAATCATTAGGGTTATGTGTAGAATTGGGTGTGAGGTGTGTTGAGGATATGGGACTGGAATCATTCTAGTTTGAGTATAGAGGAGAGATATGAGTGTGATTACCTTTCACTTCTGTTGACAGGTTTTTTAAATTCTGAGCACAGAACTCCTCCAAAGAATTAATCCATGATGTTAAACTGTGTTAGGTTGTGCTAGCTAAGTTAGTCTTTCATTTTCTCAGCTATTCCATCTATCCGGTATACTTATACTCCTTCAATCATCCAAGGTTTTGTAGAACTCTCATCCACTGGTGACTCTCCTTACTGTCCTCTCTTTCATATATTCTGAAAGCAATAGACACATTCTACATTGTATCATACATTATACATTGCATCAGTATTCCAAATTTGTCAGAATATTTTAATAATCTTTGTTGACCATGATAAGGATTATATCTCATGACTATTTCTTTGAAGTGGAAAAGGTTGAAATAAGATGGGACAGAGGAAAACTTGTTATCCTTTTATTTCCAAAAGAGAGTAATTCTTTTGGATAGAGGAAGAGTATTATTTAATGACTATGTAGGAAGTCCATCTTTAAATGAATTCCTATGTATACTCCCTCTATTTAAGATAGTAATTACAATACAGCTAGTTATTATGCTACTCAATTTTTTATTCATCTATTTTCATGTGAAATATTAGTGACTAAAATGTTAAGTTTTAAATTCTTAGTTTTTTGGGTTTTTTTTAAACAAAATACCATAATATATGTAGTTTATAAAAAATAGAAATTTATTTCTCACAGTTCTGAAGGCTGGGAAGTACTCATTATGATACTTAACCTTCCAGGGAGGGTTCCAGGGAGGGTGCCAGGGACTCAGTGTTTGGAAGAGGCTTACATTCTTGTTCATCCATAGTACCTCCTCAGTGTGTCCTTTCAGGTGGGACTATGGTTCTTTCTGGGGCATCTTTTATAGAGCACTAATCCCATTCATGAGGACTCCACCCTCATGACCTAAGCACCTCTCAGTCTTTTGGTGTTAGGAATTCAGCATATAAATTTTAAGGGGATACAAACATTTAGACCATTGGCAGAATCCTTTGACCGGTGTTAAATGTCAATTTCAATGTGAAGTTAAGTTTTTCCTATGATAATAGTGGGCCTGGATATAAATATTAAGAAAATTCCATGTTTATTTGGCTTTAATCTAGGAAGTCCAAAAAGCTAATGCTTACATAATAATGGAAATAGTTAAAATACTTGTGATGTTTAAAAAAAAAACAAGTAGAAGGGTGCCTGGGTGGCTCAGTCCTTAAGCATCTGCTTTCAGCTCAGGTCATGATCCCAGGGTCCTGGGATTGAGCCCTGCATCAGGCTACCTGCTCAGCAGAAAACCTGCTTCTCCCTCTATGATTCTCCCTGCTCATGTTCCCTCTATCACTGTGTCTCCCTCTGTCAAATAAATTAAATAAAATCTTAAAAAAAAGAAAAAAGAAAAAGAAAGAAAGTAGGAAGTAGGAAGGAAGGGAAGAAGGGAGGAGGAAGAAAGAAAGAAAGAAAAGTTTAAATGACTCTCACGGAAATCCTGTCCTAGGCTTGTACACACATTGTGCTTCACACCATCTAGTTTGTTATTGACATCATTTTGAAAGCTATGATCACATAGTTTTAGAGATAAATCATACATAAGATAGAATGACAACATAATTTTAAAAATGTACAGATAGAAAGACTTCATAAAAATATAGAATTTATGCACAGAACATTTTAAGGATGACTATAACTATTGGATATATTTAGACCTTGATTTACATATATATAGACATGTTTTTTTTAATGAACAAATTTGCTATTCAAGTAAATCAGAGAAATCCAATCCATAGTGAATATTAAAATCAATCAAACAAGCAAACAGCCAAAAATGATTGGTGTTGAGGGAAAATTTGAAATATAGCAAATATTTATTTTGTTTATTATTTGTAAGAATTTTTGTTTATTATCCAATTTATGTTTATTTCTTTCTGTGTTCTTATTTTGTTCCACAGAAATCAACCCCCTCCCCCATAAAATTGCATTTGCCAAAAAGAGGGCAGTGTGACTTTATTCTTGTATTAGGAAAAAGTAAAAATATGTCCACATATATTTTAAAATTCACTTTCTCAAGCGTGTTATGAACAAATGAACATAAATATAACAAAAACAATAAAAATATGCTACTTGATTTAAGTGTCTTTTAAAAGCGGATTTTATTTTTGTTTAACCTATTAACTTCAGGTAAATTTAGGTTTTAAACATGAAATTTGGGAAACTAGTTTTATACAAATGGTCATAGATTAAAAACCTAGCTATTCAACAGGATTTTCAGAGTAAAATATAAAAAATAGTGAAATGTAATTAAGAATTTTTTTTCGTTTTAGAGAGTGTAAAACAATAAGCAAGCACTGGAGGATTGAAATAATTTAGGAATTTCTTGATTTATGACTTAATTAGAACTCTATATACCAGCATATATATATATATATATATATATATATTTAACTTAATTATTTTATTTTATTTTTTTCAGTGTTCCAAGATTCATTGTTTATACACCATACCCAGTGCTCCATGCAATATGTGCCCTCCTTTTTATAATTATTCTGAATATTTTCAGAATGATAGAAGATAGGAAACTATTTTATTTATGAAAATAAAGTTATCATTTACTGAAAGGTGGCATTCTTTTGCAAGGAGATAACTAATGCCTTTCTTCATGGTGATCCAGATACTCCTTATATCTAATAAATCTAATATTAGAACTGAAAATTCAAGTGTGTGGTAAAGATCCATGAAGATATCTGGTTATTTGTAATAATGGGGCCAGAAAAAAAGTCTTTTTCTTTGAATTATATGCTGTAAATAAGTTACAAAACTGACTGGAATTCCATATTCATTAGTGAACCGTATGATACAGTGGAAGGAAGGCTTTAAGTGACACAGACTTTAAGACTTTAAGTGCTAGATAGTGCCCACCAATAATAAGTGCTAGATGGTGCCCACCAATTTTGTTTGGTTTCTTAGATTTCCATTAGCAATAGACCCATTATTTCTTTCATGGGAAGATTTCTTTATAGTGGGAAACACCCTAATGTCTTTCAATCATTCAACTTATGCCTATGTAGGTTTTGATTTTAATAGTCAAAACAGCTTGAATTTCTTGTCTAAATCTCTTTCCCCAAGCCCCCCAACAGTTTATGCTATGAACTTACTTTATTGCCTTTGAATCCCTTAATGGTTGCCATCTGTTGCAGACGCCCAATATAACTACCCCAACACCTTTCTGGAGACTAAACACACACACACACACACACACACACACACACATACACACACACACACACAGATAGTTTGGTATATATGTAATACATACATAGGTACAATACATATATGAAAGCTTTAATAGGTTAAAAAATAAAGACCAAGGAAGAATAAGATGGAAGAATAGAAAATATCCTATTGTCTGGGGCCACATTATCAACCTTGTTTGGAATGAAAAGGCCCAGGATTGGCTTGGTGTTTGTCAATTTGCTGACTGGATCTACTGCATGTTTGGTCAAGTAGAGCATTGGAGGGACAAGAAAGTTAGACCAAGTTTCAGTTGCCACGCTGAACAGGAACTGCTTCATCTGGGCCTAGAAAGTTACTTTGGTCTTGAAAATGTCTTTGGGAGGTAGATGAAAAATGGTAAAAGGTAGACTGAACTATTTTTTTTAAATAAATTTCATTATTAATGGTATGAGTAAAACAATTCTGACACTATTTTATATGCATTTTAGGATTGTTAAGGAAATAAGTTAATGTGCTGATATTATTGGGACCAAAGTTCCCATTGCGGAAGAAGGAATATGAAAATCTAGAGTGAGGGATGGCAAAAAAGAGTCCTATTGAGATAAAATAAAATTTGGAGGTATCAGTGAGAACACAAAATTTCTAAAACACATAGATATATAATATGCATTTTTATATGCATCTTTGTATGTATGTATGAATGCATGTAATGGGGAATATAAATTATTTCCTATCTTCATCTGTAAAACATGTTGCAGTCTTTTCTGGCTACCTTCAAGATTTTCTTTCTTTCTTTCTTTTTTTTTTTAACCTTTAAGATTTTCTAGTTTTTGCACTGAATATCATGAATTGATATTTGTTTTTTATTTTATTTTTTATTTTTTATTTTTATTTTTATTTTTTTTATTTTTTATTTTATTTTTTATTTTTTATTTTAATTTTTTTCTGAATTGCAATAGAGAATTTATTGCATATGTATGAGGTATAGACTTCATGCTGTATTTACTAAAAAACAAAAATTAAAAACCCAAAAAACAAAATACCTGTGACTTCCCAAGAGGAATATATTACTAGCCTAATCACAGCAAAAAAAATCCTTTCTACTTTAAAGTCATTTTCCATTTTTTATTTTAAATTCTTTTCATTCTTTTTTTGTTTGTTTTAGTATTTTTTAATTGCTTTTTCCTCCTATTCAGGATTTTCAGAGATTGTTTACTATGTGGTTGAAAGTTCTTCATTATTTTTATAAAATTCTTGGTCATTGTCTCTTTAAATATTCTGCATGCCTCTTGCTCTTTCTGCCTTCTCCCACTTAAATATCAAGTTCAACTATGTTGGGCCATTTGATATTCTCTCAAAACTGGTTTGTTTTCATACTGTATTTTGTTTTTCTTCATTTATATTTTTTTTCTTCTTGTGTTTACTTTGGATAATTTTCATTAAACTCTTTTTTGTATTTATCTATTTATTTTTAAAGATTTTATTTATTTATTTGACACAGAGAGAGAGCACAAGCTGGCAGAGAGGCAAGCAGAGAGAGAGGGGAAGCAGGCTCCCCGCTGAGCAGAGCCCGATGTGGGGCTCGATCCCAGGACCCTGAGACCATGACCTGAGCCGAAGGCAGAGGCTTTAACCCACTGAGCCACCCAGGCGCCCTGTCTTTTTTGTATTTATTGATTAATCTCCTGCATTATGTTGAGCTTAATAATGAACACAACAATCAATTTATGTCATGGTGTTTCCTATTTCTAGTGTTTCTTTTTGACTTTTCTTCATAGGTTTCATTTGTCTCATGAAATTCCACATCTGTTTATTCAGGTCATCCACATTTTTCCACTAGAAAATTAAATATATTAATGATACTTATTTTAAATTTCCTTCTGAGACTTCCAACCACATCTGGGCCATAAGTTGCCTAGTTCTATCAGTAGTTTTGCCTCTTCACAGTGAATAGTTCTGTACTTACCTTTTTATGTAGCTCATTTTCTAGCATGTACATCAGAGAGGAGTCTGAGGAAAGTAGCATTTTATGTTCAGAAATGGGCAAACATCTCCTGGGCCATTGATACAATGTTTGAGTCAATCTAGTCAGGAATTAAACTACGTTTGTGTTTTGTTGTTATGGGTACCCTCATGGCACCACTTCAAATTCCTCTGGTGTTACCTTCAGATGAGTGAGAAGACTGTCTTCATTCCCCATCTCTGCCTCAACGGGGGATTTTCATCATGTTCCATTGTGAGAGATTGGCCTTGCTTTTGTTCCTACAACTCAGTGGTGTAACTCTCCATCCTCTTGTCTTTCCTCCAGTTCTAGATTGCTCTTGCTGGTGCTTGTGGCTGCTAGAATGGTGGTGCCAATCACTGGGTTTCTCAGTTGTTCTGGTTCAATTTTGGGCTTGGAACTTTCTCATTTATACACTCCTTACGCAGTATTAAGAGACATATAGTTAACCTGGATGATAACCAATTTTTGGACCATTTCCTGGGATATAGTTTTTTCTTAGTGCCTGGCTGCGGTGGATTTGTCTGCTGGCATTGGAAATATTTGCTGGCCTCACCTCAGGGGATTGATAGTCTGTTTTTACAAAGGTGAGGGGACCCAGCAAAGCTGCTGTTCTCCTACATATGTGAAACCCTGAGGGCGGCTTTTTCCAGTTACCATGCGCTCAATCTTACATAAATGCCTGGTGTAGATCCAAGAACAAGAGTCTGTGAATGCATGCAACTACCCTTGAGTCTTTGGGTTCCATGGATGTATATTTTCATGTGAGGCTCCTCTTGAACTTAGAAATTTATTAAAAGATTTTGCAGAATTATTTTTGTTAAATCCTATGTCAGTATTTTGTGTCTCCTAAAAAGTGTTCATACGTTTTGTTTCGTATTTGTTGCTGTTTAAAAAGCAATTGATTTTTATATTGACTTTGCCTCCAGTAAACTTATTAAATTAATTTCCTGGTTTTAAAGTTTTTTTTCTCATTGGTTTTCCTGTATTTATAGTCTTTTATGTGAAAAATAACAAATTTTCATCCAACTTTGAAAATTTTTCTTTTTACTTCTTCTTTTCTAGGAATTTCAGAATTTATTTTAATCTTAAAACAAGCAACTAAAATTTGCCTTTGTTGGATATTTTATGTTTTTGTTACATTTAATTGATATCTGTTCTCTATAGTTTATCTTTTTTTACTTAAGTATGTTTGATTTCTTCTTTGACACTGGACTATTTATGAGTAGTATTTAATATTGGTGCTGTTGGAGATTTTTTGCCTATAAATTATAGGGTTTGAATTAAAGTAGGTTAAATCTGTTGTGAGCACAAAAAAAACTTCAAATAATTTTAAACTTTGAAAATTATTGAGTTAATGTCATTGCCCAACATACTGTATGTTTGGTTAATGTTTCTTGAGCACATGAAACAGATTAATAATTATACTTCTGCTGTGTTTATTTTTCTAAATATGCCACCTCAGTATTGTTAAATGTGTTGCTCACATTTTTGTATTTTTTTCTAAATTTTTATTTTGTGATCAGTTGAAAGAAGAATATTAAAGTTTCCCATCATAATTCTGCATTTTTATTTTTCTTTTATCTAGTTGTGTCAACATTTTACTTTATATATTTTAAAGCTAGATTTTTTGGCTGGATATGGTTAAGGCTTTATTTATTTATTTATTTTAATTGAAGTGATTCATTTATCAGCAGGAACTTTTTCTGTTTATCTTTATTGCTACTTCTTATTTTAAAATTGGGATCCACAGGGGCACCTGGGTGACTCAGTCATTAAGTGTCTGCCTTAGGCTCAGATCATGATCCCAGGGTCCTGGGCTAGAGCCCCGTATCAGGCTCCCTGCTCAGTGGGGAGTCTTCTTCTCCATCTCCCACTCCCCCCTGCTTATGTTCCCTCTCTTGTGGTGTCTCTCTCTGTCAAATAAATAAAATCTTAAAAAAAATCAAAATCCACAAATTTTGTGGATTATTAAAAATTGTTTATTAGAAAATATGTTGGATTGGAACATAACCATACCAGTTCATGTACGTATTGTTTGCTTGATGTAAGTTCTAGAAGATTTGATTGAGGCTGATACCCTATTTCCTTCCTGCCTAGAATGTTTACAATGTGACCTTTTAAGAAAAAAAAAAAAGTTGACCCATACCTTAAAGTCTACTATCTTATATTTATAGATCTCTTAAGTTTTCTTTTGTGTAAACTTTACTAGGTACATATTTCCCTCATTTTATTTTAAGATGTTTGTGTCTTTGTATTTAAATGACCTCTTACAAGCTATATGTAAATAATTTCGTTTAAAGCAAGTATATTATCTTTGTGTTTACTGACAGAATTTGATTTCATTTGCTATCTTAGTATTTTACTTCTATTTAATTTACATTTCTTATGTTAAATTTTTCTGCTTATTTGGCTTATTTTGATTTAATCAAACATTTTTATTAATCTATTTTCTTTCACTAACTTGTTTTTTATGTACTTTTACAAAATCTCTTATGTGATATCCTAAATATCTTTGTTGAATAATAACTGAAAAGAAATTATTACATATACCATCACCCTGATTCATTTAGAAACTTAGAACTTTAAGTGGATTTCATACATTAAATTTCAAACATGAAATTCATGTTTTGAAGACCGAGCCCTTAGGACTTTATTTGGAGAGACAGGGATACTTTAAGAAGGCAATTTAGGTTAAATGAAATCATAAGGATAGGGCCCTAATCCAATAGGCCTTTAAGAATAGGAAGGGACATGAGGAGTGCACCTGCATAGAGAAAAGGCAGTGAGGACACAGTGAAAAGGCAGCCTTTTGTAAGCCAAGGAGAGGCCTCAGGAGAAATTAAACCTCCTAACACCTTGATCTTGAACTTCCAGCCTCCAGAACTCTGAGAAATAAATTTCTGTTATTAAAGCCACACCATTTTGTTATGGCAACACTAGAAAGCTAGTACATAAATATATGCATACCTATTTGAAAAAGTATTCATAGGGAATATGGAAGGAGAAGAACTACTTTCCTAACCTGGGATGCCTTGCAGTATTTTAGTGAAGAGTCTCATATGGATGAGACAGAGGGAAGAGGTTAACCCCATGACAAGAATATTAACTCTGCAAGAAAAGGTGCATTGTAGCAATCATATTTACATAAAATTATGGGTAAATTATGTGTTTTTCTAACACTAATCATCAAATATATGTTTATATATTGTGTGGTTATTTATGTGTGTGTGCATTCATACACCTATATATTTACATTGCATATTATAATATAAATAATGTATTGCACAGATTTGTATAAATCGTAGAATAACATACTGAAAATTGGTACTATCATATTAAACTTTAATTTTTTCCAGACTTTAAAAATCTTTTTGTAAATTTTTTATAGTGGTAAATGTCTCTAATTTATATCTGGATCATGTAAGGATCCAGATGTGTAGCATAGTGTCTTCCATATAATTAGCAGTGTGTAAACAGTTTTTTAAACTTGGCAAGCAACTGGTTGAGTGAAAAAATAGATAAATGAACATAAATGACATATTAAAGATCCCTAGTACACTTTCCATCAATATATCTATGTAAATAAATGCATATATATGTATTTATTTACAAAAAGATGTCTATCATTGAGTACAGATTCAATTCAAATTTCTTGTACATATTACATGACTCCTTAAAATCTGATCTCAGCATGCTCTTCTAGTTCTATTTTCTCTTTCTAACATCGAACATCATAAATGTTAATAGCCAAAAATATGCTTTTAGCTCATATATTACCATTATTAGTCTTTTTATCATCCATTGCAGGGTCTAAGTAATATACTAGTGTGGTTTGGAAAGCAGGCTCAGATATCAGCCTGAGTTTGAAATCTAGATCGATCTCTTAGTAATTCTATGACCAGGGCAGTCATTTAACCCTGGCTTCTGCTTCTCACTTAAAAAATAAAACAATAAGAGCATATGCCCTTGGGCATCTGGGTGGCTCAGTAAGTTAAGCAGCTGCCTTTCATTCAGGTCATGATCCCAGGGTCCTGGGATGGAGTTCCACATTGGGCCCAGCAGGGAGCCTGCTTCCCTCTCTCTGTCTCCCCATCCACCCTGCTCATGCTCTCTTGCGCTGTCTCTCAAATAAATAAATAAATAAATAAATAAATAAAATATCTTAAAAAACCAAAAAAGCATATGCCCTTAATGATGTTTAAAATAATGGGGATGGGGCGCCTGGGTGGCTCAGTGGGTTAAAGCCTCTGCTTTCGGCTCAGGTCATGATCCCAGGGTCCTGGGATCGAGCCCCCTGAATCAGGCTCTCTGCTCGGCAAGGAGCCTGCTTCCCCACCCTCTCTCTGCCTGCCTCTCTGCCTACTTGTGATCTCTGTCTGTCAAATAAATAAATAAAATCTTTAAAAAAAAATAAAAAAAAATAAAATGATGGGGATGATAATAAAAGCAAATTTCCTACAGTAACACCTGCCACACTGTACACACTCAATATATTTATTTACATAAATTTAGTGACCTCCCTGTACATTTTTCTATTTAATGCAATTTTTTTCAGAGATAAATTTCATTTTATTATTTTTTAGGTTTTATTAAATTAAAGTTAGTTAACATACAGTGTATAATATAGTGATTCAAGACTTTCATAAAACACTTGGTGCTCATCACAACAGTGCCCTCCTTAATCCAAATCACCTATTTAACCCACCTCACCTCTGGTAACCATCAGTTTGTTCTCTTTCATTAAGAGCTGTTTCTTAGTTTCCCTCTCCGCCCACCCTTTAGGATCATTTGTTCTGTTTTTAATTTTCCACATAAATGAAATCATACTGTATTAGTCTTTCTCTGACTATTTCGCTTAGTATTATACTCTCTAGCTCCATCCATGCTGTTGCAAATGGAAAGATCCATTCTTTTCTATAGCTGAATAATATTTCATTACACATCTCACATCTTTATCCATTCATCAATTGATGAACGCTTGGGATTCTTGCATATCTTGGTTATTGCACATAATGCTTCAATAAACATAGGGGTGCATATGTTCCTTTGAATTAGGGTTTTAATATTTTTTCGGTAAATGCCCATTGGTGTATTTACTAGATCATAGGATAGTTCTAATTTTAACTTTTTGAGGAACCTCCATACTGTTTTTCAGAGTGGCTGCACTAGTTTGCTATTCAAAGCAGTTTGAATTTTTATACAGAGGCTAATTCAAATGAAACAATTTTGGCATGTCTTTCTTGAAATTTTTGGAAGTTTGCTTTCCTGAAACCTATACCCCTGGCTTTTTATAAAAGTATTTATATAGTATAAACATTCATATTTTATCTCTAAAATATGTATATTTCTCATCTTGCTTAGTCAGGAAGCACCCAGAAGTCAAAGACAGAAGGTGTATCCTGTGCATCATGCTGTCATTTGCAGTATAAAGGTCAATTCTTTCCACCAAGCATTCCTGAAAATATATGATTTCATTAATTTGTAAATCTAAAGTGTCTTGAAGACTTTCAACTAGTTTTGGTCTCAAGATGTACATTTTATCATCTAAAAATATTAATTTATATGATTTTTTATTTGATTTCTAACTGCAGTTCTAGATTAACTATAATCATGATTATTATTATTTGGCCTATAAAGAATCTCTTGAGATTTACTATCCCAGTCAGTAAGAAATAAATGGTGGTACCAGTATCTCTGTCCATTACCTTCTATTGACACTTAACATAGTGGAGAATCTGCAAGAGAGTTGGAGTGTTTAGTTGAATTGTTTCTAAGTTATTAATGCTGTATTCTAAAACATTATATACTTAGATGTTGATAGAAATTTTCAAATTAAATTTTAAATATTTTCATAAAGAATTGATATATATATATATTTTTCTGGCCAAATCAGGGATAGTGAGAAATTATATTTGTAAGTTATAAAGTCATATATGTATCTATCTGTTTATCTATTTTTCTATAAAGTCATATAGGTATCTACCTGTTTATCCATTGTCAATTTTAATACTTAGATAAGATCCAAGATTACTGTATATGTATTTTAAATTTTTATATTACAGTGAGTAGAAGAAATTTTTACTAAAAAACTCAACATTCTTTAAATCAGAAAATATTTCAAACATTTCAAATAGAATACAGTCATATTTCTAAGGTACAACATGCCCTATCTTAAAACACAGAGATCATCAGATTTGTCACAGAGAAAAGCCATCTTGGTCAACAATTCTATCATATTTCATGTCTATTTGCTTCTGGGGAAAAAAAAAAGAAGAACTAAATAGTTCCATAACAACTAAATATAGTTTAAAATGACTTTTCTGATTTCCTTTGAGTGGAAAGAAAAATAATCTTTTATCAACAAAGAATGTCCTAGCAAGTAGAAATATTGCTTATTTGGTAAAACTCTATGAAATATTGCAACTATCCGACTGTGAACATCAATATTTAATTTTTCTCATATGTTTTTGTTTTGAGTAAGTGTCCAAGAAACACAATACATCAAGAGCCACTGTAATAAAAAATAGAGAACTTAGAAGCTTAAATAGGAAGTGATACAGAGCTTTACTTTCATTTCCAATTACATTGATTTCAGTTATGACTTCGTAATTAGTCATTCTTATCAATTGAAAATGTAGATAATTAAAGACATAAATTTTTCATCCACATGTAGTTAAACAGAAGCAGAATATATTAAAGAGTTCAACATTTAGCACAAATATTAAGTGTTTTTTGTCATATATATTTTTGAAACAATGAACAAAAATGGAATTGCCTTACACACCAATGGACCATTTCTGGCAATGGGATACCTGTAGTAAGTCTTATTTAACTTTAATAAATTCATTTAGTTTCAGTAGATTACAAATAGTATCACAGTTAAAGATAAAATATATACAAGAATGCATAGGTTTGTAAAATATAAGTGAAGATATCTTTATGATATAGATTTAGCAATATGCCTCTATCATTTATATTTACATAGCATACATCATACTGGTTTCTCCATTTTAAATTGCTAAGAAGGACCATTCTTCACAAAATGAGTCAATCTTGACTGGATTTGTCATTGTTTGCTTGCATTTTTTATATTATTGGCAAACCTCCTTTAATTTTATCATTATTTCTTTTTGGATATTAAAACATACATTTATTTATAAAGCAGTTATTGTTTATTCCAACACTACTTCAGGAAAAAAAAAACTAGAATGGTAGGGACAAAACAAGACAGGAAGAAGATAGAGAAGAGAAAAAAATGTTTCTTTCTTCTTACTTTCATTTAGGTAACTTGAAAATTTTTTTATTCCCTATTTTCTACACTTTTTGGTTATACCATTTATTTTATTATTTGTCATCTTTATCTGAAAAAATACATTATATAGTCTTGACTTATTGCAATCAACAATAAATTACTTGCCACTTAAAAAAACAATGTATGAGGAAAAAAATGTATGAACCTTATAACTAACTGTTTAAATGTATTGCATCCTTTGTGCAATAGACACATAAGACAATATAATTTTTGCTGTTTAAGTAGTCCATATGTTTTGTACTAGGCACAGAGTTACTCCTTCCACTAATTTCTTTTTTTTAATTTCTTTTCATTGTAACAGAATTCATAGTTTTTGCACCACACCCAGTGCTCCATGCAATGCGTGCCCTCCATAATACCCACCACCTGCCTCCCCCAACCTCCCACCCCCCGCCCCTTCAAAACCCTCAGGATGTTTTACAGAGTCCATAGCCTCTCATGGTTCATCTCCCTTTCCAATTTCCCACAACTCCCTTCTCCTCTCCATCTCCTTATGTCCTCCATGTTATTTGTTATGCTCCACAAATAAGTGAAACCATATGATAATTGACTCTCTCTGCTTGACTTATTTCACTCAGCATAATCTCTTCCAGTCTCGTCCATGTTGCTACAAAAGTTGGGTATTCATCCTTTCTGATGGAGGCATAATACTCCTTAGTGTATATAGACCACATCTTCCTTATCCATTCGTCCATTGAAGGGCATCTTTTTTCTTTCCACAGTTTGGTGACCATGGCCATTGCTGCTATAAACATTGGGGTACAGATAGCCCTTCTTTTCACTACATCTGTATCTTTGGGGTAAATACCCAGTAGTGCAATTGCAGGGTCATAGGGAAGCTCTATTTTTAATTTCTTTTTTTTTTTTAATATTTTATTCATTTATTTGACAGACAGATCACAAGTGGGCAGAGAAGCAGGCAGAGAGAGAGGAGGAAGCAGGCTTCCTTCAGAGCAGAGAGCCCGATGTGGGGCTCGATCCCAGGACCCTGAGATCATGACCTGAGCCAAAGGCAGAGGCTTTAACCCACTGAGCCACCCAGGCGCCCTATTTTTAATTTCTTAAGGAATCTCCACACTGTTCTCCAAAGTGGCTGCATCAACTTGCATTCCCACCAACAGTGTAAGAGGGTTCCCCTTTCTCCACATCCTCTCCAACACACGTTGTTTCCTGTCTTGCTGATTTTGGCCATTCTAACTGGTGTGACGTGGTATCTCAATGTGGTTTTAATTTGAATCTCCCTGATGGCTAGTGATAACGAACATTTTTTTCATGTGTCTGATAGGCATTTGTATGTCTTTGTTGGAGAAGTGTCTGTTCATATCTTCTGCCCATTTTTTGATATGATTATCTCTTTTGTGTGTGTTGAGTTTGAGAAGTTCTTTATAGATCCTGGATATCAACCTTTTGTCTGTACTGTCATTTGCAAATATCTTCTCTCATTCTGTGGGTTGCCTCTTTGTTTTGTTGACTGTTTCCTTTGCTGTGCAGAAGCTTTTGATCTTGATGAAGTCCCAAAAGTTCATTTTCGCTTTTGTTTCCTTTGCCTTTGGAGATATATCTTGAAGGAAGCTGCTGCGGCTGATATCAAAGAGGATACTGCCTATGTTCTCCTCTAGGATTCTGATGGATTCCTGTCTCACGTTAAGGTCCTTTATCCATTTCGAATTTATCTTTGTGTACGGTGTAAGAGAATGGTCGAGTCATTCTTCTACATATAGCTTTCCAATTTTCCCAGCACCATTTATTGAAGAGACTGTCTTTTTTCCACTGTATATTTTTTCCTGCTTTGTCGAAAATTATTTGACCATAGAGTTGAGGGTCCATATCTGGGCTCTCTACCCTGCTCCACTGGTCTATGTGTCTGTTTTAATGCCAGTACCATGCTGTCTTGGTGATCATAGCTTTGTAGTAAAGCTTGAAATCAGGTGACGTGATGCCACCAGTTTTATTTTTGTTTTTCAACAATTCCTTAGCAATTCGGGGTCTCTTCTGATTCTATACAAATTTTAGGATTATTTGCTCCAGCTCTTTGAAAAATACCAGTGGAATTTTTAGCGGAACGGCATTAAAAGTACAGATGGCTCTTGGCAGTATAGACATTTTAACAATGTTTATTCTTCCGATCCAAGAGCATAGAATGGTCTTCCATCTTTTTGTGTCTTCTTCAATTTCTTTCATGAGTGTTTTGTAGTCCTTGAGTACAGATCCTTTGCCTCTTTGGTTAGGTTTATTCCCAGGTATCTTATGGTTCTTGGTGCTATAGTAAATGGAATCGATTCTCTAATTTCCCTTTCTGTATTTTCATTGTTAGTGTATAAGAAAGCCACTGATTTCTGTACATTGACTTTATATCCTGCCACGTTCCTGAATTTCTGTATGAGTTCTAAGTAGTTTGGGGGTGGAGTCTTTTGGGTTTTCCATATAAAGTATCCTGTCATCTGCGAAGAGAGAGAGTTTGGCTTCTTCCTTGCCAATTTGGATACCTTTTATTTCTCTTTGTTGTCTGATTGCTGTTGCTAGGACTTCTAATACTATGTTGAACAAGAGTGGTGAGAGTGGGCATCCTTGTCGTGTTCCTGATCTCAACAGGAAGGCTGTGAGCTTTTCCCCATTGTGGATGATATTTGCTGTGGGTCTTTCATAGATAGATTTTATGAAGTTCAGAAATGTTCCCTCTATCCCTATACTTTGAAGCGTTTTAATCAGGAATGGATGCTGGCTTTTGTCAAATGCTTTTTCTGTACCAATTGAGAGGACCATGTGGTTCTTCTCTCTTCTCTTATTGATTTGTTCTATTACATTGATTGATTTGCGAATGTTGAACCATTCTTGTAACCCAGGGATGAATCCCAACTGGTCATGGTGGATGATCTTTTTAATGTGCTGTTGGATCCTGTTTGCTAGGATCTTAGCCTCCATATTCATCAATGATATTGGTCTGATATTCTCCTTTTTGGTGTGGTCTTTGCCTGGTTTGGGGATCAGGGTAATGCTGGCTTCATAAAAAGAGTCTGGAAGTTTTCCTTTTGCTTCAATTTTTTGAAACAGCTTAGGAGAATAGGTGTTATTTCTTCTTTGATAGTTTGGTAGAATTCCCCAGGGAATCTGTCAGGTCCTGGGTTCTTGTTTATGGGGAGGTTTTTGATCACTTATTCAATCACGTTACTAGATATCAGTCTATTCAGGTTGTCAGTTTCTTCCTGGTTCAATTTTGGGAGTTTGTATTTTTCCAGGAATGCATCCATTTCATCTAGGTTGCTTAACTTATTGGCATATAATTGTTGATAATAACTTCTGATGATTGTTTCTACTTCCTTGTTGTTAGTTGTGATCTCTCCCTTTTCATTCATAATTGTATTAATTTGAGCTTTCTCTCTTTTCTTTTGGATTAGTGTGGCCAATGGTTTATCAATCTTACTGATTCTTTCAAAAAACCAGCTTCTAGTTTCATTGATACGTTCTACTGTATCTCTAGTTTCTACCTCATTGATCTCTGCTCTAATCTTGATTATTTCCCTTTTTGTGTGTGGAGTTGGTTTAATTTGTTGTTGATTCTCCAGTTCTTTAAGGTGTAGAGACAGCTAGTGTATTCTGGATTTTTCAATTTTTTTGAGGGAGGCTTGGATGGCTATGTATTTCCCCCTTAGGACCACCTTCATTTTATCCCATAGCTTTTGGACCGATGTGTCTTCATTTTCATTGGTTTCCATGAATTGTTTAAGTTCTTCTTTGATCTCCTGGTTGATCCAAGCATTCTTAAGCAAGGTGGTCTTTAGCTTCCAGGTGTTTGAGTTCCTTCCAAACTTTTCCTTGTGGTTGAGCTCCAGTTTCAAAGCATTGTGATCTGAGAGTATGCAGGGAATTATCTCAGTCTTTTGGTATTGGTTGAGTCCTGATTTGTGACCCAGTATGTGGTCTATTCTGGAGAAGGTTCCATGTGTACTTGAGAAGAATGAGTATTCTGTTGTTTTAGGGTGGAATGTTCTGTATATATCTATGAGGTCCATCTGGTCCAATATGTCATGAGCCCAGTGTCCTGGGATTGAACCATGCATGGGGATCCTTGTGCTCAGTGGAGAGACTGCTTCTCCCTCTGCCACTCCCTATGCTGTGCTCTCTCTCTCAAATAAATAAAATATTTTTAAAATAAAAATTTTATTTATTTACTTGTCAGAGAGAGAAAGAGAATAAGTGGGGGGGGGGCAGGGACAGAGGGAGAAGGATAAAGCAGACTCCCTGCTGAACAGGTAGCCCAACCAAGGGTTCCAGTCTCAGGACCCTAGGATCCCTGAGCTGAAGGAAGACATAACTAACTGAACCACCCAAGTTCCCCAGGATTGACTTCTTAAAAAAAATTTTAGAACTTCAGAAACCACTTAATTTTCTTTCACTTCCATTATTTCTCTTTATCATCCCTCAGTCTTGTCTTAGTTTTTAGAAGATATGTGTCTTATTTCTGGCTAATTTGAGATTTTGTCTGTCTCTTTGTAATTTTTTTTCTTTGCTTTTCATAAGTTTGTATATGATGTATCTAGATGTAATTTTCTCCTGCATGGTATTTGATGAGTTTTTTAAGTATGTATTTTGATTTTTAAAAAAAAAATTCTTAGTCATTTTCTCCTTAAATATTGTTCCTGTCCCACTTTTTGTCTTAACTAATAGTAGCTAAAATTGCTGGGTGTGTCATGTGACCCTTACATTCTGCTTTGTTTGCTTTGGTGTACATATAGATATAGATTTTTCATATAGGTACATATTTTCTGTCGTTCAGATTGCTCATTTTCTTTTTTTAAATTTTTATTATTTTTTTAAATTTCTTTTCAGCGTAACAATATTCATTGGTTTTGCACCACATCCAGTGCTCCATGCAATACATGCCCTCCTTAATACCCAACACCTGGCTCCTCTAACCTCCCACCCCCCACCCCTTCAAAACCCCTCAGGTTGTTTTTCAGAGTCCATACCTTCCCTTCCCCACTAATCTTACATTTTCTCATGTTCAGTCTGCTGTTAGCTCATTTAATAATTTTTTTTTGTTTTTATTGCTGTATCAATTACTTTTCTTTGTGTGCAATTCCACAGTTATGTGACCATTATCACCATCAGGAGATAGAACATTTCTGTCATCCCAAAACTCCCATTGTATCCTTAGGTAGAACACTTCTTCCCTTGCCTCAGCCCTTAGAAACCACCATTCAGCTTTCTTTCCCAATAGCTTTGGTTTCAACCAAACCATACTGTTCATGCCTTTTTAGTTTGACTTCTGTCACTTAACATTATGCATTAAAGCTTCATCCATATTCTTGCCTTTGTCCTTTGTATTGTTCCTTTTTCTTACCAAGTAGTTTGCCATTTCACGAATATACTACAGTTTGTTTTTGCATTCACCAGTTGAAGGCAATTTCAGTTGTGGTAATTATGAGTAAACCCCATATAAACATTTATATACAAGTTCTATGTAAACACAATTTTTAATTTCACCATGGTAAAAGACTAGAATTGATGAGTCAAATTACATGTATATTTTAAACTTCATAAGATACTGACAAACTGTTAGTTACAAAATAATTCAATGAGCCTCCACAGTCTCTAAAGAAATAAAATTATTCTTAGAGATACTTAACTTGCTGTAATGGACATCTTATAATATTTAGAAGCAATAAATAACCAAATTATATTTTATGACATATATCCTAAAATACAAGCTCCACAAAAACAGATATTTCTGTATTGAATCCTGAAATGTCCTCTTTAGTACCTACTGCTGTGTTTAAAAAATAGTAGATGTTCAATAACTATCTATTTAATGAATGAGTAAGCCAATTTTGTGCAAGTACAAAATAATGTATTCCAAAATATATGTCAATTTGCAATGGAAATGTAATAAATGGTTGTGATTATAAGAGATATTGAAGAATATAAATATGAGGTCGTGGTTAACATGCAGTGATAGAGGAGCAAGGGGTGGGTGATACCATAGGGGAATATATCCTTGTGCTCATAGTTCTTCACCCACAGGTATTGATATCTAAGACTGCATATTGCATATTTTACCACTTTTACGTGTACTTAAAATTTATTTTATTTAAAATTTGCATTTTCAAAACAAAAAAATCATTTAGATACAATAAAATTAATGTACATTAAAATACATTAAACATGACTTTTTAGACTAAATACATTAAAATAATGCCTTTCTAGACTATTTCCCAACTTTCCTCCAAAAGGTAGTATGAATTAGATAACCCTCTAGGTTTAACAGCATATGTTGTCCTGATGTTTACCTTTCAAATAAACAATCCTGAATAAAGTAAAGGAGACAATTTGCCTTTCATTAGAGACCTGTATCCAAGATCATGAGTTTCTAGTCTGAGCTTGAGATCTAGTCTTCTGCTGTGAAGTTTCTGCTTCTTGAGATTGCCAGAGAACATGGGAAAGTAGGGCCACAACCACTGTCATTCCAAATCTATTCACATACACTTTCAGAAACAAATAAACAAAACAGACAAAGACTATAAAGAGTGTGGTCTGAAGGATGCATTTTACTCTGAATGAAGACAAACATCTGTGCTTTAGAGAAATAGCAAGCACAGAACAGAATTTGAACTAATGTTTGGTCTAATCTATAGACAGGTAGAACTAAGAAGATATTTCTGTCAATAGACTACATGGAAAGGAAAAAGGTAAAAGAAAAAAAATAATCACATTTGATCATTCAAAAACACAGTCTGTAAAGAAAACATAATCACAGATACTCAGCAAGGAGTAAAATGTTAAAGAGTAAAACCTGAGGAGTAGAACACATCAGAAAAATGATTTATCAATAATAAAATAGCAATAAAGACTTAGACTTCATCTGTATTGTTTTCCTCCTTAATGTGAGTCACAGGTAAGTTTATGTTCAAATATAGTATCCTTTTTACATCTTGCATACAAAATAGTCCATAGCAACTATTTATTATTTCTCCTGATAGATGAAAAAGGATACTGAACAAGCACGAGTATTGCAGTAAGAACATTTCAATAATTACTCTTGTGAAGAAGTACAGATTAAATAGAAAATTCTTTGAAATTCAGAATGCAAAATATATAAACAATTGAACCAAAAAATGTTAAGATGACATTTGAAAACCAACAACAGAAAGCTAATAGAAGTGGGCAGATGAAATTACACTCAGGCAGCTGCACTCCATTCTCTGGGCTTCCTTACCCATGGCCTTGTGACTTGGTGTAGCATTAAGAACACTAGAAAGAGATGTTAGGAATGAAACTGTGGTTGGGGGTCATGATTCTCTTTCTTTTCTTTAGGCCGTGACTGAGCATAAGGCCACAGCTTCCACTAGTGGTCCTCTTCACACAGCTCTGTGCCTCTGGGTTCTGGTAACAACTCTCTCCTTGTCACTTCAGGCTTAGGTTGACAATGGCTTCCCTGCTGTTACTAGTCCTCAGGTTCTGCACCATCCCATGTGGTTCTCCTATAGGGTGACTGTATTTTGTAAAGTTCTCATTAAATTTCTTTCAAATTTCCATTTGGGGCACATCCTCTGTATTTGTCGAGGATACTAACAAGAATCAATTAACAGATGAAGAAAGTCATGGAAAATAAAACTGCAATCTAGTAATCATATATTCATATATGGCAAGTTAATTTATTATGACTTATTCCACCTTTAGGTGTTACACACATTTAAACATTGTATGGTAGCCAGTGTTGCTGATAAAGCAGGAAAACCATCTTCCAGTAGGAAAAAAATATACTTTTCTGAGTACTTATTAAGATATTTAAACATATGCTAAAAATTAACCCAGAAAACCTACACCCAGCCCATAATGCTAATTGTGTTAGAGCAACTAGATAACCACAATATTTATTATTATACCTTTATGAGTTAAACATAAATGTTTGAAAGTATTAGCATATTAATCACAATGTTAAATTGATGGTTAGATACAGTTGTTATCTCAAGATAATATTATGCAGTTAAAAATATAATTGTAAGGGATATTGATTGGCATCTGAATGTACAATAAAGTTTTGCACAGTGTGAAAAATCAGAATGAGATTGCACATAAACACACACAGCGTATGTGAACATTTGTCTCATGAGCATGCAAATAGTATGGGAAAAGAAGATGAAAAGACACAGAGAAAGAGTTAAAAGGTAATTATCCTCAGGAAATGTGACTAGGTAATTTTCCCTGTCATTGAGCTTTTCTGTGTCTATTTCATTATGTTTTCAGTATTGAGCATATGCTAAATTGTAGTTTAAAAAAATCCTTCAAAAATATTTATATCTTTTAATACAGAATCCTAAGAACTGAGCAGAACAATATCAGGAAGATGCAAATTCATTACATCATTTTTTGCATACTTGACATTCAGAAAGAATGTAAGTGCTCACAATGAGGGTTGACTAAATATTGTATAAATATTTATAAAATGGAATAAAATTTAACCTTTTATATTTAAATTAGATTATATGAACTGAATAGATGAAAGTTAAAAGGTTGTATTTAGTTATTTAGAGGTGAGGTAGATTTATAAATCAAGAGAGCAAGATAAGGGGAAACAGATATTAGAAACCACAGCACTTGGATCATTGTTCAAAGGCAATGAATAATTTTTATTTTATCTTACTCATATATGCTAAACTTTTTATAATTGACACTCATTGACCTTTTCCATTAAAATTCTATATAAAACTGTACTGGGTACATGAAGCACTCAGAGTTTATAGTAAATCAAAGAAATCAGTACTAGAGGATTTAGATACACCAGAGCTAGAAATCTAAGCCTGGCATGGGAGAGTTCAGGGTCCCTGGAAAAATAGTAATTATAGGAGTAAGAATTATACGAATAGGAGAAATGGACAGATGTAAGCACAAAAAAAATCATTATATAAGGATTGAGTTTTTCTTTGCTAGCAGGGAATGCAGGTGTGAAGCAGGTGGTTAGAAAGGCAAGAAGAACTTAATTTTGTGAATTTGATAAACATTTATGCATCATGGCTAGTTCTTAGTTAAACTGAAATCATTTGGCAGCATCCTATTAATATTCAATCTTTTACCACAACCTGGAGGAGTTTGTCGTCACTTAAAAATCTGACTTTCTAGTATAAAATTCTTTTTTTAAAAAAGATTTTATTTATTTATTTGACAGACAGAGATCACAAGTAGGCAGAGAGGCAGGCAGAGAGAGGGTGGGGAAGCAGGCTCCTTGCCGAGCAGAGAGCCTGATTCAGGGGGCTCGATCCCAGGAACTTGAGATCATGACCTGAGCGGAAGGCAGAAGCTTTAACCCAATGAGCCACCCAGGTGCCCCTAGTATAAAATTCTTTAAATATTTGTCAGTATATGAGGGAATTATACATGTATGTGTATATGATTTCATGTATGTATCATATGATTTCATATGTATCATGAATGATTTAGATAACAGAAAGTAATCTTTCAATAAATAAATGAGTGATTAGTTGATTAATCAACCAGATACTGCTAATATATTCAGTAGACCTATGTTCAGATAGTTACCAACATTTTTTTAAATGTTTTTTTTAATTTAATTTTTAAGATTTTATTTATTTATTTATTTATTTGCCAGAGAGAGAGAGCGAGCACAGGCAGACAGAGTGGCAGGCAGAGGCAGAGGGAGAAGCTGGCTCCCTGCCGAGCAAGGAGCCTGATGCGGGACTCGATCCCAGGACGCTGGGATCATGACCTGAGCCAAAGGCAGCTGCTTAACCAACTGAGCCACCCAGGCGTCCCAATAGTTACCAACTTTTGCTCCTAAATAATGAGAGTTTATATGAAAACAATTTTTTGATAGCTGAAAGGACTTAGAAATATTTTCACCTATTGTAAGATATTTCTAAAAATTGTTTTAAGTTCCTAAGGTTTTGTGAAAAATTTAAGGCCACCATATAGAAAATTAATCTATTCCATTATCTAATTTTAGTGTATATGCTGCTGAAGTGATAACAATATATTCCATTTTCAAACTCTTTATTTTAAAGAAAATATCATTAGCTCAATTAATAATTTCACTACACCTCAAAATTTCCTTCAATAAATAATTTACAACCTGAAATAGATATTAAATGCCATTTTAATGTGATTTTTGAGGTCCCTATGAAAATTACAGAGTTTTTAAGATATTGAAATGCTTTTTATCATCAAAGAAATACCAATGTAATACAGGGAAATTTTTTCTATACCTATGCTTAATTAGTCTTATACATCATGAAAGAACAAAACTTTTTATTTAACCTGAGTCTAAAATAATAATTACAACTTATTCCTAATATTACATTTACAAACTGAGGCAAAGGAGAATTAATCTTTCCACTATAAAATTCATGGCTACTTATACAGTTTGGGGATTTTTATTTTAGATATTTTTGTGCAAAATTATGTTATTAGAAAAATCATCAATGGCCTCAAAGTTGTAATCTTAAAATGACTACTATGCTAGCTCCATTTCACAATCATTCATACTTGTAAAAATTGTTACCAAGACAAATTTTTAAATATAATGCAGCATAGTTAATATTGGAAGGAATATTTCATAAATCATATTCTGAACCCAGTATCAACTTATTATCAATTTAGGCGCATCCCCAAATTTCTAACAGTCAACTAAATCAGTATTATATAGTCTCTATACAAATTTAAAATTTTTAAAGCTTTAAGTCTAATGAACAACTGTTCTTAGAACACATAATAAGTATTTTCAATTTATTAGTGAAACCCTTGTTACTTAGAAGTGATTTCAAATTCAAATTCTGTAGGCCAATGGTAAATAATATATAAAAGATCAATTTAAAATCTAAATATTTACTTAGGCTTTGTGTGTGTGTGTATTTTAAGTATATGTGGTATATGTACATTTTTGATCAGTTATGAGTCAATGGCTTATAAAGTAGTAGCAGTCACTCAACTCTTGGCACAGTTTGGTATTCATAAGCTTATACTTTCTGGTTTAGAGCATGGAAGTCAGCCTAGAGCAGGAGCAGTAGAGCTAAGGCCTAAGGACATCCTGCTAGGGAGACTAATAGTTGTAGTCCTTTTTAGGTGTATTATACCTGTAATACCATCAACTATGAATTTATTATAAAAAAAGGAAAAATATCATTTATATCCTTAAGAAAACAAATGGAATATTCTAAAATTCCATTAAATTTTTTATTTGTTACCTTTTGAGGTTGGTGAGATAGTTGGCAGGATAAACAAGCAAACAAATACTGTTTATCATGTTTATGGATGCTTCATCACCTTATCCAAAGAGTAATGTTTTGTATTTTAAGATTTTAAAATAATGTTATTTCGTATTTTATTCTTTATTGTTGACTTAGAATCAGGAAGTGTTGTATTTGCAGCAGCTCTGAGGTAATTAACCATTCTTGGATCCAAATATCAGGTGATAATTTATCTTCCTTCACAGTTGAAGTGTTTTTAGCTCATAAATTAGTTTAAAGCATCTATAAAAAGAGGATTTTAAAAAATCCATATTAATTTCATCTTTAAATGATGCCATTCAGAAGTTATAATCTATGAGGCTCAATTTACCTAGAAATTTGGCACTGAGGTCATTACCAAGATTAGGCTAAACAGAGAAGAGAAAACTCAGCTTCAATAGCTTAGCAAAACAAGTTTTTCACTAAAGAGTTTTCATCCATCATACAGTTTAGAGATCCAGTCTCCCTCACAGATGGATTATTTGTCTTCTCATATGAATTTCAAGTTCTTCATGAAAAAGAAGTAGGAGACACACTGCATCTTAACACTCTTACCCAGAGTGACATATCTTCTCTTTGCTTACAATCTATTCTAATTTGGTTCAGTTGGAAGCTTTTATTTTTCCTTCACTCATGATGCATAAAATAATGGTTTGTCTTAGAATGGCTGACGATTTGAAGAAATTTAATATAAAATAAATAATTTGAATGATTATTTCTGCTTAAAGATTAAAAAAAAAACAACAAAAAAATGACATCAGGTGAACTAGCCTTTTTCAAGACAGTAAGTTAGGGTGCCTGTGTGGCTTAGTTGGTTAAGCAATTGGCTTTGGCTCAGGTCATGATTCTGGAGTCCTGGGATCAAGTCCCATATCGGGCTCCCTACTCTGTAGGGAGTCCGCTTCTCCCTCTGACCTTCTTCCCTCTCATGCTTTCTCTCAAATAAATAAATAAACTCTTAAAAAAAAAGACAGTAAATTAAATTTTTTTTCTCACAAAAATTCATACATACCCAAATCACTTACATATAGAATCACTAATATTGTATACTATATGTTATCAGTAAAACTTTAATGCTGTTACACTTATATAATTGTTACTTTTCTTTTTACAATTTAAAAGCATATTTCAACAAATTTAGAGCATGCAGTGAAAAATATAGTTACTTAAAATTCTGTTAGGTAAAGCATGAGCTAATACACTGCCTCTACATGATGTTGAGATAAAACTTAAAGTGTACATATCCCTTGCAGTTACATAGATGACACATTTTAAGCCAGTACATTTGGCACAAATCAAAGGAACTCAGTAATATTAATGCCACAGATTTTCCAGATAAATAATTTCATACATACATGTTGATTGATAGCCATGAACTTATTCAAAACCCAGGGAAAAGCTGAGTGATGCCAAGCGGTTGGCAACTATGCAGATCAATCAAAGTAATACCTCGTTGTTCCTGAGACAATGACAGAACTTGATGTTGAATCTGACAGGTTCACTGACATTAGCTCTAATAAGATCACATTTCAGAGCAGTTGCATTAGGCTACAAACAGAACTGTTCCTTGCTTGTAGTCCTCAAGGAGGAGATATGATTCATGCCATCAGATACTGCACAGACAGGCAATGAGTGGTTACAGCTCAAATGTGATGGAGTAGACATGGTTTATTCCCTCCATAATCTTCTTTAAATTGCATTTATCCAAAACATCCCACTATTTCAAACAAATAAAAACAGAGCACAAAATATGTTTTCTGCACTAGCATTGATTCTATGAGGGGAGATAGATGGAGCCTGGGGAAATAAATGCACCCCGGTTCTCTCTCTTACTCCATAGTTTTGGCCTTTGTACCCACACTCAAACTGGGAAAGCAAGACACACGCAATAAACCACTCAAATGAGTGAGGTAAAGATTTTATAGAATAAAGATTTTATGCATATTTTGTAAGAAAGCTTGGCTCTGAGTTCTGCTGTAATTGATGAGATAGTTGGCAGAGGGATAATAACAGAGGATTTCAAGCAGCAGGAAGTGAAATGAAATTGAGAAAATATGGAAAGCTATTGTATGTTATGTGTTCCAAGAAGTAACTCCTCTAAAACTAGTTCTTTATAACTTAGGACTACATGTCAAAAAATTAAAAGGGGGTAGAGTTTGGTGAAAAGAGTGATAAAAACTGTCAAGTACCTTGAAATGAAGACAGAAAATTAAAACCTCAGCAATGTCTCTTATTAAAATCAAGGAATCCTTGAAATCATAGTGTTGACATGATAGGAAAACTTAAATTTTAGAGAAGATTAATTGTTTAGTCTGAGGCAAAAACTAGTAATATAGGTATGTGGTCATTGGAAATCCAATGTACCAATCTGCCTCAGAATAAATGTGAAAGTGTGGGCTAATACAAGATCAATAATACTAGAGAAAAAGGGACAGACATAAAGGACATTTCAGAGGATGACTATGGTGTGATTATTTGTTTTTCATAATGAGTAGAGGGTGAAACATGAATGAAAATGTTTGCCTTTTTATATAATAAAGAAGATTAGCGTTTGTGAAGTATCATGTAGTGAAAAAATATCCTATACAGAATATGTTTTTTAAGAATCAAAATTACTGCTCAGGCTAAGGACAAATGACGAAACTGGTAATAATAACAGGAAAGGTCCTCATGTTAAATACAAACATTAAAAAAAATGTTTACCCTTTTCTGGTTTCCTCCCATTGCATTATATTCATGATGTCAAAAACATTAAATTGCAATTGTTATGGCTGATTGATGGATGCAGATATAGTGATTCCTCACTTCTTGCACAAAAATTCTAGGAAGGCAAAGCTAATTTCAATATGCCACAAGAAATTGTAAGTTTATGCCACATATATTTACATAAAAACCAGGTCTCAGTCACGTTATTTACTTGCTTCTCATTGCTAGTTTTATGGATCAATATTCCCGAAAACTATAAAAATGGGACTTGCTTTCTTGGGATTACTTACAATGAAACTTACCTCACTAAAAGTGGATAAATTGCTTATGTACTGCTTCTGATCCCAATTGCTTTATCATAGTAGAGAAAATGTTAATAAAAACAAGAAGCACAGTTTTGTCCTTGTCAGTTGCTTAGGAGTACAAAATTACTTTTGCTATTTGAAGACTTCATTCCTTCAGCTCCTGTAGGAGAGATATTTTATTAAGAATTAACCTCTCCATTCATCTTTCAATATCTTACTATTGTTTTTATTTATCTGATTTTTTTCAATTATTACTGATCTACTAGGTTTTTGAGAATAAGAATTCAGTTAAATTAAGTTTTAACGAGAAGAAATTATTATACTAGGCATTGCTGGAAGCAGGAGTACATTCATAAATTACGTGCAATGTAAAGCTAAACAGATGCTATTAAAAGTAATTCATGGTGATGGTGGAAAATTCACATTCTACAGTCTTCATAATATGAATGATTTTTTTGTTAGTGCCCACCATGCCCCTGGTCCTTTAGAAGAGGTAGCATTTAGACTAACCCAAAAAGAGTAAATCCTTATTATTTGGAGTTAATTTGAAATATCGAGTAATTCAAATTTAGATCATGGTTCCTACTGGACAAGCACTTTGACATAGAGTGCTCAGTCTTTCATTCCTGTTTTGTTTTGTTTTGTTTTTTAAAGATTTTCTTTATTTGAGAGAGAGAGAGAGCATAAGCAGGGGGAGGGACAGAGGGACAAGCAGGCTTCCCGCTGAGCAAGGAGTCTGATGCGGGACTTGATCCCAGGACCCCAAGATCATGACCTGAGCCTGAAACAGTCAAAAGAAATGCGCCCTAATTTCGGACCCAAGTGCATTTTTGGGAGATAGAGGTTCAGAGTTAATTTGCAGCAGATTCATTTAGCTCTAGTAAATGTTTACTCTCTAAAGTGGAAAATGGTATAAGTTGAATTTCTTTTTTTAGGGGTCTCTCTTAGAAGTCATTATCCTGGATGATGGATCCACTGCTGACTTGTCTGAGGTGATGTTTTGCTACAGAGTGCGTGGAGAGAAGAGTATGAAGGCACAGTAGCATGTATGAAATTTGAAATTTGCTGTCTGGAGCCTCGGGTAACAGAAGATGCAGTTGATTAGAGTTTTGTTTTGAAAAGACTTTCAAACTAGTCTGTTCTTGGAAATCATGGTGCATAAGGATAAGCTACACACATTGGTCTAACTTCAGAGTGATCAAAGAAGATGTTTCTTTCTTTCTTTCTTTCTTTCTTTCTTTCTTTCTTTCTTTCTTTCTTTCTTCTCCCTTGATTGCTTGCCTGCTTTCTTTCTTTCTTTGAATGTTTAGTTTACTGCATGCTGGCCTATAGTATGCATGCATTCTCTATCTTCAATCTGATTCTGATCATTGGCTGTTAACCCCAAACATGTCTCACCAGCATGGTCCCTTTGCCTTCACATTGTTCCAGTTGATGAGGATTGATACAGAAAAATGGAATAGTAGGAAAATTAAGCATTTAGCATAGCATGGTATTTTACAAGATTGTAATAGGATGTAAAAGAATGTTTCCTAAAAAAAGAACTTGATGTTAACTTCTAAAAAAAAAAAGACAAGAAAAGATAAAGTAATACAATTCAGACACAAAATATTTGTCATTACTTTATTACATAAAGAAATATGTGTTGAGATCCCTCTATGGGACTATAGAGGATAAGAAATAAAAATCAAGAAAGCTCAAAGCATGAGACAATAAGATACTCCATTAGAATTCATTCCAACTGCAAAAACAGTTCATCATCTTGATTTTCAAATGATGTGTGTGTGTATGTGTGTATGTGATATCTCTATATATTAGATATACATGTGATATATATTTGATATCCAAATGATATTAAATGGTTTATTTGTTTGCTCAACTCCACCTACTAATAGAAAACTCTCTAAACTCAATCTCCTATCAGTTTAGGTTAAGGAGGTATTAAAATTATTTCTTCAACCTAAAGAATTTAAGGAAGAATTTTAAAAATGGCACTTTTTTCACAGTGTGAAATAAATATAAACAACCCTGTCATCTTTTATGTAATGAAGTTTGCTTCATGTATTTTTTCTGACATTTACAAATGACTAGATATAGAGATTTTAGGAATATACTGTCATTTCCTGTTTTGCAGACACATTTAATATTTTGGACAGCATGCATATTACGGCACCAGAAAACATTTTTATTTTGTATTCCTTAGTTAGGAAGGTCAGTTTGCATCCTTCTAGTCATTCTCTATAATTCTGAAACCATACTAATAAGTGTTTGAGTGCTGCTAGATCCAGGACACCTGGTTAGCCGGACACTTGGTTAGCAGGACACCTGGTTAGGCACTACCAGTAGCTTCAGGTAAGCCAGTAACCTACTTAACACTCAACGTACAGAAGCTGTAAAATTTTTTCTCAAAATCACTATTCTTTACTCACAGATTTCCACTTGAATCTTAATTTACAGAAGGGAGCAAAATGTTCCTTTATAGGTCTGGCAAAGAAAATGGAATTTATCTCATTGGGATAACCCAAATAAAATTAAACCCCTTTTGGGTTGAATGCAGATTTTACTTCTGTATACATTTGAATTCATGGAAGTCAGTAAATACCCCAATGCCACAGAGAATTTAATTATCATAATCTGCCAGTAAGGAAACATAAATTTGAAAACACCAAGTATTTTCCCCAAGGTTTCACAATTCATGAATATTATAGCTAGAATTAAGATGTATTCAACACATACCACTTTTAAGTAAATATTTCCTCTAATCCTCAGTTGAAAGATAATGTCTATTCATTGGATCAACAAAGATTTATCTAACACTGGCTAAATCTGTTGTGATAGATCATAGATTTTCAAATATTAATAAGAAACAGCAGGTGTCTCACAGTCTGACAGGCAGATATGAAGACGATTATTTATTAATAAATATGTGATAGATGAAATGAATAACAAGTAACCATGGCATATGGAAGCAGAGAAGTGGGACATACTTGGCGAGGAGATGGTTGAACTCAATCACATGTAAAAATAAGAGAGATCTTTCTACAGAAATAAATGTAAATGTCCACATTTGGACATTTGGACACATACTAGGCCTGACAAATTAATATTTCCATATATTTGATATACTTGAAAAAATGTAATTTGGCTTTTCATTCAAAATGTAAACATCCAAATTACTCACATAATTTATGCAGAAGTAAATAATACAAACGTCAAAAGAAAATGACATGAAACCATTTCTCCAAACCATTTCTTTGTAATAACATTTATTTAAGTGTGTATTCATTTTAAAAGTATACTTTTTGTTGTCTACTTTTTCTTTTTTTAGCAAGAGATAGCACGTGAGTGAAGGGGTGGGGGAAGGAAGGGCAGAAAGAGAATCTTAAGCAGGCTCCATGCTCAGTGCAGAGCTCGATGTGAGGCTTATTCTCATGACCTTGAGATCATTACCTCAGCTGAAATCCAGTTGGTCACTTAACTGACTGAGCCCACCAGTGCCTCTCCTGTTTTTCTCTTTTGATGAAAACTAGCTGGTGCTAACTTTAGTAGGATAAGATTTTATTCTAGCATTTTGAATGTATTAAACAAGTTGTTGTCACTTTTTAGGCTCACCCAAATATCCATAGATACTAGGAAAGGAGAATGATTGGTAAGGATCAGAAAAGTAGTTAAATAGACTAGAACCTCTACAGAACATTCTAGCATCAGTAGTTTTCATTCAAAACTTATATCCATATGATGTAGATGTGATGGGAATTATTAAAACTCTGAAGCAATAAAATGTCTTTTATGAGTTAAAATATAACAATTTTATAAACACTAAGTATATTCTTTTGATATCTAGAGAGAAAAATATATTATTACACTAGGAGTTGTAGGGATTTAAAGACAAATTTTGCACATGCACAAATAGAGTGTTCAGAGATTAATGATAGTAATAAGTCTTCTTAAAAAGGAAGGAAAACATCCCAGATGGGAGAAACTAAATCTGTACAATCAAATTATACAGTTTTCTTGGGCAGAATTTCTTGGCAGAATTTTCCGACAGGGTGTGGCCAATATAATCAGAAAAAGAAAAGAAATATCTCAAATATTTGTGGAGAAGGAAGGGACAAAGTAAAAGAAGAGAAATAAAGAAGAGAAATAAAATAGAAAAAGCTGCTGGGCAACACCTATAATTTATGTTGCAGAGGCTGATGTGAAGCTTTACCACATTTATATGTGTATTTGTACCATATAAATGTACCACATTTATATGGGTGGGAGGGATGGTTTCCACATGAATATTACTCTCTAGGTTAGGAGTCAAGGAAATAATAATTATTACTAATTTTTACACTTTTTGAAAATTGGCTTTTATTGTACAGTGAAGAATGAAAAAAAATGGAAATGGGAATAAGGATATCTCAGTCATGTTAATTCTGTGACCCTGGAAAAGTCATTTTATAACACTATTCCTTAGCTTCTATACTTAGATGAGTGTTTTGAGTAAGTGGTGCTGTCAAGATATCAGTTATTCCCAATTTGATCTATAGAGTCAATGCAATCCCAATCAAAATCCCAGAATTCTGAGTGGATCCCTCTTTACTCAAATTCAATCTGATTTTATAGTAGTAACAAATTTCATATAATAATTCTTAAATTTCAGTCTTCCTTAGTGTTCAAGTGGGTATGGGAATTTTTCCTTTTGTTAAAATGTTTGATTGATTTCAGCTAGAGTCTGTTAAGGTAGATAGATAGTCAAATACATATACTTCAGTAGTTACAGGAAGAAAACAAAAGCTTTGAAGGAATGATGACATATCTTAAATCTAAAGCTATCAGTCAATAAAGAGCCATGGCCAATATAGCTGAGTTTTTCCTCTAAAAACTTCACTACATGTAACTGAAAGACAGTCAACTTCCCATTTCATGTACTTAATCTTTAAAGTGATATTCTGACAGCAGCTTTCTAAAATATAAATATGAGAACACCTGAGAACAGAGAGAACAATATTATCAACTATGTTAACTCTACAAATACATTACTGCTATTACCTGCTGAGATTCTGTTTAAATTTTCTTTCTAAAATTTGAAAATAATTTTTGAACTTTCCCTCACTATGAAGTATGAAAATAAAGAGATTTCTATTGATATTCATAGATATCTATAAAAAAATTTTACTGTATATTAAAATGCTATAGAATTACTACCTAAGAATTATTTGACATTTTACACAGTGAAATACATTTGTAGCAAAGTAACTATAACAAAATTTTACTTATGAAGAAGCATAAGTATATATTTTTCAAATATTTTATTTATTTTAGAGAGAGAAAGAGCATGGACATGGGGAGGGTCGGGGGCGAGGGAGAGAAAGAATCCCAAGTAGACGAGGTGCTGAGTGTAGAGCCCAATGTAGCACTCAGTCTCGTGACCCTGAGATCATAATCTGAACTGAAATCAAGACTCAGACACTTAACTGACCAAGTCACCCAGGCATCCCGAGCATAATTATATTTTTGATAAGTTATATCTGGTTATTCTAATCATCAATGATAAACTATTCCTAAGAATATACTTTCCTCATGAATTTTTGAATTGTAATTGGTCATCTGAACTTGATTTTTTTTTCATTTAAAAATTTTCTGGTAAAATACTTTAAAAAATCTAGAAATATGTTTCACTAATCAAAAACTTGTTTGAACTGCTGAATACTTAAATATTTTAATTTATTCCCCCAATTCAATATATTCAAATATATCTGTTTACTTTTGCACTAAATATATTTCTACTTTTATGTCTCTGTGTCATTAGAACTTTATTTAAGATTTTATTACTTTTGGCTCCCTTTTAATAAGCCACATCATCTTTCATTTTAGTTATATCCATCTAATTGCCTGATGTAAACATAAAAGTGTAGATAGTGTGGTTGAAAGAATAATAATTTTAAATTTGAATATAATATGCTTGAAAGCTTCCTATAAGTTAGGGAAATTAATAATATATGCTTAAAGGGGCTCCTGAGTGGCTCAGTGGGTTAAAGCCTCTGCCTTCAGCTTAGGTCATGATCCCAGGGTCCTGGGATCAAGCCCCATGTTGGGCTCTCTGCTCAGCAGGGAGCCACCTTCCCCACCCCCCTGCCTACCAATCTGCCTACTTGTGAACTCTGTCTGTCAAATAAATAAATAAAATCTTTTAAAAAATAAATATGCTTATGAACCAAACATTTAAGCCCTGGTATCACCAAATTCCTTCAGGCCTTTCCTATTACCAAATTTAAGAGACTATTAAACTATATTCCTTTAAGTTTCACAGAGAGATCTCAAGTGTGTCTGTTCTTCTCTTAACTATCACCACATCTAGAGGGAAGGAAGGTGGTAATGCTCATAATAAAGTTGAATCTGGAAATCATGATCAACATATGATGACCTTTCTTTTAGTCAAACTATCTCAGACGCTTGATTCAGTTTTGACAACTCATTCTCCTTAAGTCAGCAATTAGAAGCCCAGGCTTGATGATCTTTCTCACATACCATCTCTGGTCCTTATAATGACTCTTCTAACTCTACTGGTCATTAAGGCTCATTGCTTATTTTCATACACTCCCTTTAGTTAAGAAATGTGTGTGTGTGTGTGTGTGTGTGTGTGTGTGTGTATAGTGAATTGGAAATATGCAACTGTCAGACTTAGATGGCCCGTATGGCTCAGGTGAGAGATGCATCTTGCTCAATCAGGTAAAGCAGAGGGATCATTGAAGAACATATCCAGGCAGAGTCCTAGCCATACACATACGTCTGATGAAAGGCTTAAGTGGAAAAAGAAAGGAAATTATATTTCATATTTCTACAATGGGCCATAATTATTAGGAGTTATTAGAGTTCTTAGAGTTTGCTCATGTAGCAAGCTTAAATATATAAATATCTTTGAGTTTATAGATAAAGTTAGAAATCAAAATAGGTTAAGGGCTTGAAGATTTTATCTTTTAAGTCTTTAAACCCAGGGAGTTCTGTAATAAATGCTTAGTCTTAATGAGGTGGGATGAAAGAACAACTATGGATAATTCTACTGCCATTTCTGATCCAGTTTTCCTCTTCACAGCATGGATGAGTTAACCCTTATGGTAAGTTGACCAAAATAAAATATGTCCTATTAATACATATAGTTAACAGCAATTTGGCAAGAAGCAATGGGTTTAAAGGCAGACTCTATCTAATAACTTGTAATAGAATATTTAAAGAAGAGATATAACCAGCATGAAAAGAAATGGCAGAAGTATTAGAAATAAAATCTGACTTTCCCATTTCAAAACAGATTTCTTAGAGTGAAGAAAATGCTTTTAATGTAACATGACTTGTTTTCATGGCCACTGCATTATTATAAGGAAAGAACTAAAATTTTTGCTTTCTAATCAGACTTTGTGGGTTTTGGTAATATGAGCTACCTGAGTACTACCATAGCTAGGAATCAAATGTCAGACCCATGGATAGTAGTGGCTTCGTTTAAATAATGTTTTAAAAGATTTTATTTATTTATTTGACAGAGAGAGAGAGAGAGAAGCACAGGGAGAAGCAGATTCCCCACTGAGCAAGGAGCCCAATGCAGAGACTCCATCCCAGGACTCCAGGATCATGACCCGAGCCAAAGGCAGATGCTTAACTGACTGAGATACCCAGGTGCCCCATTTTAAAATTAAAAAACAAAAACAAAAACAAAAAAAGACCAAAAAACACAGTGTTCATTTCAAAAGTAGCTCTGAAACCTAGTACAATGAATAAAGGCCAAAAAAAAACCACCACACACTACCTTTTAAATGTTTCATTTTTACAAGAGATTATCACATACTCATACCTATAGGAGAGTTGAAATGGAAATATTGGTATAGGTTGGGCTTCAGTCAACAGATGTAAGGTTATATGAGCTTTTTTAAAGAAAGTTTTCAAGAATCACTGGAGACACTTCAGTTTCAGTAGAATAGTGGTGGGAATTGAAATCCTTGAGTCAGGAAAAAGAAAGGAGCACTCTGCATGTTCCTCCTTGACTCATTCAATCTTAGCTGTTAATGACTAGTTGCTTTTATCTTCATTTGTTTAAACAAGTTGTAATTGGAAACAATATATGATTTCTAAGCTGGATGTCATTTTAGGTAGATATGCAGTACAGCCCAAGTTAACTTTAAAACTGTACTTGTTTGCTACTCTACCATGCCATTCATGAAGATTATCAGCTGAGAGACAGAAGTGCTTGGATGCCTGTGAAAGATAAATCTGCTAATACCTTAATTAAAATACTTATCACTAAGGACTAATGATCAAAGGAGAACAATTTCAGGTAAGTCTTAGGAATTTCCTGCAACTCATTTCCACATACAAAGAGTTACACAATTTTACTGCTTCACCCAATAACCTTATACCAGAGAGTGGCTGTAGCTTACATACCTTCCTTCATCCTAACCAGTATTCATCATCTTTTCCTACAAACTATTTTTTAATTGTTCTTTATATCCTAGCAAATAAGAGTACATTTCCAGGTTTAGACATTTTTTGGACTCAAAGTTCTTGTTTTAACTCAGCTTTATCTCTCCTAGCGATAAAGCACAGAGGTTATTTTTTTTAACTGTTCTGCCCCCAATGTTACTTCCCTTGCCTCATCCAATTTTTAATTTCTCTTTTTTAAGTACCAGCATTTTACAATCAACTTTATCAACATTGGTTGGTTTAAAAGCCTAGCTCTTAAATGTCAGGGCTTGTAAAACTTGTTTGGAAAGGACCTAGCTCAATAAAACTTTATCAATGTTTAATAAATCCTCCATGACAATGATAAAATTCAAAGGCCAATGTTCTTCCTCCCCCACAATAGCATCAGCATTTTGCTAGCAGGCAAGCAGAACATACTGCCCCTTACCATTAATGTTCATTTATATGTGGTCCTTGTTTGTGCTGGCATAATATTATTACAGATTAAAAAATTGTCCTTTCAATTTTAGTGAGAACAGTGCAATGGACTTACTGATGTCTAATAACTATTCGGCTCTGCTGCAGAGGATTTTTGTCTTGGCTGTGATTGCAGGAGGCTTGTAGGCTAGATGGTCAGCAGCAGAAGAGCTGTTTGCTAACAATGATCACTGTCGGCACATGTTAGCAAAGGGAAGGATAGAGAATAATACACAAAAAGATAGTAAGTGTGGTTGTCAAACGGCTGTCATGGATGAAGCAACTTCAATGAGAAAAGTGTTTTATAGTGATTCAATACATAGCACAACCTGATTTTATTCATTAATTATTTATGAATTTTTTTTCGGGGGGGGCGGGCAGAGAACAGAAAATAAATTCTTCAAATAGCTTTGCAAATTGGGAAACTACAATGCGTTCTTAAAATCAGGTAAGAACAAAACAAAACAAAACAGAAAAACAGAAAACTTGTTTCATTATTTTTACTTGAAGTATTTTGTCATGTTAACTAGTAGTAATATAGTTTGAAAATAATATTTGCCCAGGGGCATTTTGTAATAGAAATGGAAATAGCATTAGAATCCTTGGAATTCTATTTTGCTGACCACTGCCTTACCTTTTTTTTTTTTCCTTTTCTTAACTTTTTTTTTTTCCTTTTCAATTTCTTTGATTTTTGTTCTTTGGCTACATTCAATCCCTAGCAATATAATAAATCACTTAAAAGAAAATAAAAACAATCAAATACAAGTGCGGGCCTTCAAGTATCTTAACATTTATTAAAGTACCTAAAAATATTGACTATCCATCATTCTTGATTTCCTCTTTATTATCATCTTTTCCTACTTTCTGATGTGTCCTTTTGCCTCTGTTATTGCCTATTCTTCCTCTTCCCCATCCCCAAATGTAGTTGTATCCTAAAGTCCTGGTTTTGAGGCTTTTATTTTTCCCTTTCCTCTTCCTCCCATTAGTAATTCAAGCAGATTCCTGCTTCGGCCGGCTGTCCTAAGCTGATGATATTGGCCTGCCTCATTTCCCATCCCAACAGGGATATAAAATCGCATATTTCCAGTAAGCTTAGGCTGACCTTGTCAGAGCATCTGACCAAGTTCTGGGTGTGTCTTCTGAAGTGAAGAGTAATTCGTCTTTAAGTTTTCCTTTTCAGGGATATGTAGGTAGTCAAAACAATTTCAACCTCCCAGAGCAAATATCAATAATAGGAGACATAATTTTTCAAATTATTATACCTGAAAATGACTAATATATATTTTTTAATCTTTAGAAGTGATTTCTGGGGAGTACCTTGGTGGCTTAGTCAGTTAAGCATCTGCCTTTACCTCAGGTCATGATCTCAACATCCTGGGATTGAGCCCCACATCGGGCTCCCTGCTTAGCAAATAGTCTGTTTCTCCCTATTCCTCTGCCCTCCCCCTACTTGTATTCTCTCTCTCTATCAAATAAATAAATAACATCTTTTTAAAAAAGTGATTTGTGTTGTTTTGCCTTTTATTTTCTCCTGGTCTTCTAAAAATTCATCTTTTAAATCAAATAACTTTCTAGAATTTATTTCAGTGTTGACACAATGGATCAAATTGTCCTAGCTATTTTGATCTGTGTACTGATCCCCATTTTTCTTATTTCTCATTGTAGTATCTTTCCTTAAGTCTTCCTTAAATTTAAGTTCTCTATCATTGCTGTTTGTCTCCTTTCTCCTGGGCTGTATATTTTTGGAATTTTTTTTAATATCTCCTGTAATTAACATTTTGCTTTCAATCTTTGTGTCTATCATAATAAACTAGATTATGCAACAGCAATAAACCTAAAATTTTCAGTAGCTAAAAAAAGTATCTATTCTTTATTGTGTTCAGCTCCTCTGATTTCTTTCTCTAATGGTTTACCACAAACTTTCCTAAATCTTTTAATTTCTGATTTAAGTTTTTGTAATATTTTTGCTGGCAACTTTCCAATAAGTATTGTTTTGTAATCATGTTTTTATAATATATTCTAAACAAGATTGTATATTCAAGAAAACTAGCCTGAAATTGACAATAATGACAGGATTTCTAGCATTGTAACTTAAATAATTTCCATTCCCAGGCTTTATGATAACCTTGAAAGCCAGTAGCCTCACAATCACAGTGGCTGCAAACAGAAAACTTGCAGCCATTAGAGGGGAACAGACCTATTGTGGAGCTTTTCAAAATGTCCCATTCTGGGGACACTTGGGTGGCTTAGCTAGTTAAGCATCTGATTCTAGGGCCCGGTCATGATCTCATGAGTCACGATATCCAGCTCGCCATTGGATTCCCCACTCAGCATAAAGTCTGGTTGAGATTCTCTCTCCTTTTCCCTTGCCCTTACCCCCACCTCAAATATGTATATATTTATATATATTATATGATATATATATATTTATATATATATATTTTTTATTTTTAAGTCTCATCCTGATAATATTGATGCTATTTGACCTGTCTAGAAGTTCTCCAGAAAAGCTCCATTTTGGAGGCCAATGTCTCATTTTTATTTCACTCAGAGTTTTCTCCTTGGAAAAAGCTCAATCTTCAATGTGTTTGTCAAAAACAATTAGAAGCAATTATTGAACACTGAGAGCTACCTGAAGGTACAATATGAACATAGACAACCAAGATTCAAACACAAAATTTAAAAGAACGTTTTGTTGAAGGAGATGTTGATAGAGGACTTTGAAAAGCTCTGACATATTCCTAGGATGTAGAAGACTGTTGCATGCCCAAAAAGACCTGATAAGGCATCAGCTACTCAACTCTTACTAACATTGAAGCCCTATACAAACAGGAAGTAAAGTTCTGATATATGTGTAAATCGGTTGATATAGATCAAATATATATATATTCGATCTATATATATCTCTATATCTCAAATATAAACTCAAATATATATATATATATATATATATATAATCTCCAAACCTTTGAACAGTCTTTGGCTGACCATTAAAGATAATCCCCAATAACCCAGGTTTAACAGAAAGACAGAGTGCCAGTGAGCAGAGACTTCAGCAGCAAAGAAGAAAAACAATAACAATAAATAGCACAAGATCTGTGCACAAAGTTGTTCTAACATATTACAGTTTTTTCTGTATGACACTCAATATTAAACATGTCTTCTTTACACACACACACACAATCTTCTTCAGAAGATGGCATTTGATTCTGTAGACTATGCATTTAGGAAATTTCAACACTAATTGAAATTTTAAAATTGAAAATAGAGACACTTGGAAGACATGTTTTCCATTAGGAAACTAGTAAATCATAAGACTATAATGCAATAAATGAGAAATCTTGTTTTCTGCAGAAAAGTAAAAGCTGTAAAATGATCTAATGTGTATCTATGATCTAACATATAGGAGGAAAAAGATGCTAAAAATAAACTTTAGAGCTTTAAAATTTAGAGTTGCATGTAAATAGGGGTTGCAAAATTCCATGTTTTCATTGACTATACCTCATATTAAAATAAAATATCTTTCATAACCTAGTGTCATAAGATATCTGTTCAGCTGTTGAATTCAATGGTTAAAATAGTTTTTTTTTTAACACCATCAGTAGACTAAAAATGAATAAATTTATTTTGGCTTTAAACATGTTTAAAGTCTTAAATCCTGTTCTCTACACAATTGGTTCCACTATTACTTTTATTTTCCCCTTAGAAGAACATTCCATGAAATATGCCATTTGGTTGGTTATGGCATAGAGATATGAACCAATTTATGAAGTGCAGAAGCAGAGGTCCATTTATGGAGCATAAAATGGTGCTGCTATTTATTCTATTGTGTAAATATATCATAGCATATAAAATTTTAGAATTAGAGAGGGGCGCCTGGGTGGCTCAGTGGGTTAAGGCCTCTGCCTTCAGCTTGGGTTGTGATCCCAGGGTCCTGGGATCGAGCCCCACATCGGGCTCTCTGCTCAGCGGGGAGCCTGCTTCCCTTCCATTATCTCTGCCTACTTGTGATCTCTGTCAAATAAATAAATAAAATCTTAAAAAAAAAAAAAAGAATTGGAGATGGCTCCAAGGTACTTTCCCCCTCACTTTACTGATCTAGAGTTCCTTTATAATAATTTCAAAACATCTACCTCTCCCCACAATCGAAAAAATCTAAAGACAAGTATGACAAGATTAAACCTTCTGGTCATGCCGCTTTTTGTCTAAAAGACTTTTAGTGAATCCATACTACATTTCACGTTAAGAAAAAACAATCTACTAGTATTCAAGGCATTCTATATTATGCATTTTATTTTTTAGCTCTTTATTTCTGGATATTTTAAACTCATTCTATAATCTCAAGCACCAAACCTTGTTCTACATGGATCAGTGTCTTTAAAGCTTAGCTATTTTTCTCCCAGGGCTGGTATTCACAATGTTATGTATTTTTCACATCACAGTTCACATCTACATTTTCACATGAAGTTATTTTCAGGATCCTCAGACAGATACAGTCTCCTTTGGAACTCACATAATACTTTGCTTCTTTCTTACATACTGTAATAATTGTAAGAGAGATTAGATGCCTTTGAAAGCAAAGTTGGATCTTTATTACTTTAAAAAATAATTTGCAAAAAACTGTAAAATAGATATTCCATAAATATGTATTGATTAAATTGAATTGAATTGAATTGAATTGAATCCAACTGTGAACAAGAGAAACTATTTAATGATAATAACTATTGAACTAATTCCACATGTTAATATTACACTGTATTCAGAGGATGTGCTGACTCTTACCATTTTTCCTACTATTTTGTAAAAACTCCTTATATTTTCCTCCATGGTTTGTCAACTTCATATATATCTTACAGTATCCAACCCCATGATTTAAATGTTAATAGCCTTGTCTTTGCACAGGGACTGTATAGCAGGCATTTTACTTGAGCCTAAATTAAGTTTTATCACTGATAATCAAAACTCTGAGAATTACTGGAGAGTTAGTGACAACAGTTTATTGGAATCCTAATTATAAAAGGGTAAAATCTTCTGAGAATTAGCTCATCTTAGGATGAAAGTGAATTAGATGAGTAAACTTGGTATAGCGACCCTGGGTCAGAAAACAGAGGAGGGAAGCATATTAGAATTTATCAGTGTGTCTGTTATAGGTATTATGTTAAAGATCAATGCTGGTGGACTTGTATATCAGTGCTGGGGTGAGAAGTAGGAGTCAGTACAAAATCAGAAATAACTATGAAATATTCAACATTCATTCAGCATGAATAGTGTAATATTCAATCTATGAAATATAAATTTGATTTGAGAACAGTGGAATAGTCTAACACAGAGAAGGGAAATTGGGATTTTCCCTGTTAAACACTGAAATCAGGGCAAACTCTACACACTGGAGCTTGTTTTACTCAATTTGAGCTGCTATAACAGGAATACTACAGACTTTGTGCCTTATAAATAACATAAATTTATTTCTCACATTTCTGGAGACTGGGAAGTCCAAGTGCAAGGTGCCAACAGATTGCTTGTCTGATGAGAGTCCACTTCCTGGTTCATACATGCCCTCTTTTTACTATGTCCTCACATGGAAAAGGCAAGAGAGTTCTCTGGGATCTTTCCCTTAAGAACAGTAATTCCATTCATAAGGGTTTCACCTTCATAACCTAATCAGGCCCAGAGGCTCCCACCTCCAAATACCATCAAACTGGAGATTAAGTTTTACCATATGAATCTGAGGGAAGACAAATATTCAGTTTATAACAGAGCTTCAATGCAGTGAATCCAATTGGTTCAAACATGTTATAGATCAGCAGTGATTGCCAAAACTGTAGTATCCCAGGCTGTAGAATCCAGTGTATGTGGTTGTAAAAGGTGTGAGGATTATCTGACACAGCTTCAAAAATATTACCTGCTTTTCCCAAAGTTTCAGTACAAGAATAAAGCAGAGACAGCCATGATAAGATGAAAATGTTAGCTATTTTGAGAGAAATGAAAGATAAGAAGACATAATTCTACAGATCTTTGATAGCAACTATTAGCACTATACATGGAGGTATCTGAAAATAATGGAAAAAAATATTAGTAGACCATAAACCCTAAGAGGCTTGATGCAGATTTTCTTCTTGTTTGTAACCATAGGCTGGGTTTGCCTGGTGGGGAGCTATATTAAATGAACATTTTTTATGTTGATATAAAATCAAATAAGTATTTGAAGTAGTAATATTATTGCCCCAAGTATACATCTTTATTTTGCACAAGTACTTGAGTCATGATATAATTATTATAATTCATTAAATTCCACAAACATAAAAAAGCCCTCTCTATAACTAAAATATTGGCATGTTATTTTAAATATTTTGGATTTGGGATTTTATTAAAATATTCCTTTTGTTCAGGGGTCAACAATATTTTTTTTCCAGAAAGGTCCAGGTAAGCAAATATTTTAGCATTTGCCAGCTATATGCTCTTTGTCAGAATTAGTGGAATCTACTATGATAGCATGAAAGTAACCATAAAGAATATATCAGTTAATGGGCACACCTATATTTCAATAAATTTATTTAAATTTTTTTATTATGTTCAGTTAGCCAACACATAGTACATCATTAGTTTTTGATGTAGTGTTCAATACATTTATTTAAAAATAAAAACAAAATAAGGACAATAAGTTGGATTTTGCTCACAAACTGTAGTGTATCAACTTTAATAGATATTATCTTGTTTTCTCTTGACTCTTTAGGATTATTAGATTTGTTTTAGCACATTAACACATTGACTTCATCAAGATAATAGAAAAAATATTATAGACTATAGAACTAGCAACTGATTTAGATTAATTGAACTCATAGTATGTTTTGACCTAATAATCTGGCTGAAATAAAATTTATGATTTTGTCTTAATTCAGATTTTTGGGGGTTTTTTGGTGCCAGCATTGGAAAAATTCAAATATGCTCAACCCCTTTGTAAGACTCCTTATTGTCTGGCTGTTTCTTAGTCATCCTCTGAACCTGTCATGTCTCTAATTGTTTTAACCCATTCTCCCCCTTTCATGAGGCTATTCCATTCTATACTGAGCCACTGAATCAGGTATTCCTCCCAACTACAGTGGATTCCAGGGCCTTTGAAATATTGAATTTGAATTTAGAAAGGAGGAATTAGAAGTTGGGTTAAGATAGTGAAATGAAAAAGAAGCACTAGTGGGTATAAAAGTAGAGTAGACAAGAGAAAAAAAAAAGAAAGAAAGGATCCATGATGATTATCAGGAAAAGGATATATGGCATTTAGGGTTTAGGTCAACACTTGAAAAAATTAGTTTCAGGAGGCTTTTAACTTTCAGAGAGAAGCATCCATAGCATAACTGTCCATATGTGAGAATTCTAATCCAGATGACCTCTGGTTCCTAGAACTAGTTCTTGAAAGATGGGATCTCTATCTGTTTGAAAAGTTTATTTGCTAAAGGACAGCATGCATTCATAAGGGGAAAGATACTCTGTAATATTCCTATACTCTGAAAGCATAGGCCGAAAACATATTTCAGACAGGTATATTGAGGGGGGAGTGGATAGGGAATTTGTAGATTGATATGGTAGAATGGATAGATTTTTGGCTCTCCACTCAGATATCCTTTTCCTGAACAGTAAGGGACCACCTGAAATCTCACTAAGGGTAATTTGTTTCTTTGAAAATTAACATAACTAGTTGAGGCATAATTATGTCATTTTGGTTGCATACTCAGCTACTCTTTGTCATATTTGACTTCGCAGATATTTGGGTTTCTTAGCGACTGAAGACTTAACAACAAAGATGAGGGTTTCTCCCATTTTTTAAAAAAATGTAGTAACAGCTGTATTTGTCCTAAATATTTTGAAAGGACCAACTAATCTCCTTGCAGTTTCTTTCTTCCATAAATCTGTTTTGAAATTATTTGTTTAGTACTTTCATTTTCCAAACCCACTATTGGGGCAATAGAAGAAAGAGCTCAATGATGATATGAATTATTTAATGCCCTTACCACAGCTGGCGATATGAAATAATAGTCTTTCTTTAGCTAGATCATTGAAAATCATCTGAACTCTATATATTATGACCTTATAGACATTTAGCCGGAATCTATGAAACTGTTTTCTCATGGAAGGAGTCGCATAACATTATTTTTTGCTGAAAAGCAATTTCTAGAATATCCCTTTAATGATATTGATGAAGGTAAACATTTATATTCCCTTTACTTTAATTTTCAAGATAAACTGAAGTAAGAAAACAGTACCTTTGTGCATTTCCTATCAAACTTTCTGCAGAATTTTATAATACACTAGGTATGAGAGTGAATTTTTTCCTCACTGATTGGTAATATGAAAGTTCCACATTGCTATGTCATGGTGTTCGAAAAAGGCCTAGTTTTCAACTTGGGGCCAAGATAACAGAAAATAGTCTGTTTGAAACTCATGAAGTAGCATTATTACATTAAATGTTTTTATGCATTTGTTAAAAAAAAGTAGAAACACTTGGATATAAAGACATTGGGCCACAATGAACTGTCATCGATATAATAAAACCAAATACACATAAGGCTTAATTTAAGACAACATAATGAATCTTAATGAAGTTAAAGGAAAAATAGATCTGACATTCATATGTATATGTTTATATACATACATATGCAAAAAAGCTTCAACTATGTATTAAAGATATCAATTATCAAACCTGTCTAAATTCATTTATACATATAATAAAATAAAACAAGATAAACATTAATGAGGTATATTTGAATTTGCATAATTTGGACTTTGCCAGCCTTTTCAAAATTGTATGTCTCTCTTCACTGAAAATTAAGTTCCAACCAAACTGATCTAATTTTCTTGCACAGTACTGTCAAAGTTCAGTTCCAAAAGACTACCTGCAAGATAACTGTGGTTAAGAAAAAAAAATAGGTTTACCAATTTGTTCCAGGGAAGGAGACAACATTAAAGGAATTATAGATGTGTCATTAAGAAGGAATAAAGAAGGTCTTTATATAGGGCTTATACTACGTTAGAGATTGGAGAGGGTTCATGGAAGCAATTGTTTATTTTGGGCTGCATGCTGCTAAGAAACAGGGATGACTCAAGAACTGGAACTGGACCCCATATTATGACATGAATGAATTGCTGAGCCTTTATAATACAATGGAAACTCGTTTCATGTATAGTCATGGAACATAAATCTGTTCTTTAAGCTGATCTATTCATTAAGTGGTTTAATGAGTTTCACAGCTTCTGGGATTGTCGTCATGTAGTTAACCTTGCCACTGGTGGTTTAGAATACCATTTTACGTATTGTGATACTAAAGGAAGCTGTTTTGTTTTATTTTTAGTTGGATTATTAGACTAATTTATATTTGCAAATTCTGCATCTTAAATGTGGACACTTGCTGTTTGAAAAAAAAAATACAGAATACAAGAACCGGGACTCTAGAAAGAAAAAATGAAGCAGGACTAGAGCTGTCATTGGAAAAGAGGAAGTTTTGAAACATGCTAGCCAGAGAGAAAGGTTTTGGTTATTTTTGTAGTGGTATATGACTTCTTCTCTTTTTCCTGTGTGCACATTTGAATCCAAAGTGGTCTTGTTTTTATTTCCATAGTGAATATAGAGTGTTCTTTTTTGATATTAATGTTATATGGAACTACTTATGTCAACAGAAAAGATTATAGCCTAGATCTTAGCTGTCCATTTCTAGGGTCATGTTCCACTTTTTAAATTCTTCTCATACTTATGAGTTGATGTATAATTAAATATTTCATGAATCACTGCATACAAGTCAACCTGCATAATATCATATTTAGTAGTGAATAATTTTTGGAATATTAGCAACAATAAAATTTTCAGTTTCAAAATTTTTCCCATCATAAATTATTTTGTATGCAGATTGAATTTAATGACACTAAAACCACCAGTGCTACATGAGAGTTAAATACACACTGTATTTTATTTCATAACTCAATGAGAAATGTTAAAATGAAATTAAAAAGAAATTTTATAGTGAATGTCTTTTGTCAGATATAGGTTGACATTTTCAACTATGACACACAGTAATGAAGATAAATCTGTATAATAAAATATTTCTAGTCAAGATCAGGGTAAAAATTAGTGTGAAATACAAGACAATTTAGGAAATATCTAGACTGGATTTTAGATCAGGCAGAATCACCATTTCCGTAACAATCTAAAGACTCTCACAACCTAGGTCATGCTTCATTCTGTTGTTGTTGCTGTTGTTGTTGTTGTTGTAATATATTAACATGGAAGAGAACCCTGATTCTGAGGCAATATTATGATTAATTATATGATGCTTCTACCAAATTATTTATATTTGCATCATGTCTTCACCCCTTATTCTCTGGGTGACATTGAGCAAGTTACATAAACTTTCTAAACTTCATAGTCCATATCTATAATGACATTTGTGTCTATCACATGGCATTGTTCTGAAGGATTTGTGCATATTAGTAAATGTTTTTATTGTTGCCGTTTAAATAAAATTTTACTCAACCTCTAAATCCCTGCAAATTTTCTATAAACCTTTTACCTTACTGACTTGATTTATTCCTTGAGGTAGTGATTTTTGAACTAAAACCTGATAGATAAAGAGAAAATAAGTAGTTGAAACAGATAGTATTGCTATCCAGAGGGGTGCAAAATGTTACAAGACCTGAAAAATCAAAGGTCACTGGGACTAGAATTCGAAAAGTAAAAAAGAAAATAGCCAAAGTTGAGTCTGGAAGATCAGCTGGCACTTAGAGGTCCTGTTAAGGATGTAGGAGGATGAGTGTGGTTTTTTGAAGGAGAGGTGATGCAATCCAGTTTTTATTTACTTAAACAACAACAACAAAACAAAAACTCTGTCAGCAGATTAAGAAGTGGACAAGAGTGAAAGGAAGGAGATTATTTCCCAGAACCTTCCAGGAGTACAATTAAGAGGTGGCGGTAATGAAGATTAAGTGAAAATCTAAAAAAAGTGGATAAATTCAAACAAATTTAGGAAACACAATTGAAAGTATGTTATGGATTTAAAAAAAAGCACAGGGAAAAGTGTTTTCCAAGAATGAGTTAGGTTTCTGCATGCTGTACTGATGGCTGGTGGTGCTCTTGGCTAGTATTAGCCTCACTAAATGAAAACAGTTTGGGGAAAAAGACGATAGACTATATTTCACATATATATATATTTTATATATTTAATATATATTTTTATATATTTAATATATATTTTTATATATTATATATATAATTATATACAATTGTTGAGTCTAAGGTATTGCTGGGACTTCTAAGTAGAGTGGAAATATCAAGGTAGCAATTGGGCATATGGATTAGGACAACTAGAAGTCCAGGACAGATACAAATTAGAAAATCATTGGCGTAATATAATCGAAGTTAGAGGTGGATGAGACTGCTGAGGGCAAGAATACAGAGTATAAAGAGTATAGGGAAGAAAGAGAAGTGGGATGTCCACCTTCTAACAGCAAAGTGGAGGAGATCACTTTGATAAACTGGAATAAGTAGGAAAAGAAAACCTAGCAGGAATGAAACTGCACATATAGAAAGGACACTATCACTGACTATCAATACTTACCTAATAAAGAAACTGACATGTAACAGGAAAAAGACTAAGTATTGACAGACCTGAGAGATATTAAAACCTAAGTCCCTTAAATCTTGCTTCTCTTCCATACATTATACTATTATGGGTACAGCAATGTAATTGAGTATCTTCTAAGAAGATATTGATTTATGTTACAATTCGTCGTTTTCCCAGCACACCACCACAAAAATAACCAAACAAATCTAGTAGTAGATAGTATTAAAGGCTAACTATAATGCATGTAGCTTGAACTCACAATGGTATTTGACACTACTTTAACACTAAAAAAGAAAAATCTTTTTATTCTTTGAAAAAATATTTATTAGATGCCTGATTTTATTATTGATATTATCCACCATGACACTAAATTTTCATATATGAGTTATGAAAAAATAGAAAAAATAATGAACAAATCTGAAATAGAAGGGATAAGACATTTACAGAAATTAATTCTCCTTATGAGAAAAGGAAATAAACACATTTAATTAGATGTAGAAAAAAAATAATGATTTGATCTAGAAGAACAATAACAATGAAAAAAGAGGATTTCAAGCTGCTCTGGATCAAGATTCTTCTAATGACTTACAATGATTTTTCACAAGTATCATGACAAAATATAAAGAAAAATTACATTACTGCAAAATGAAATGAGAAGTGAGATAGCAAAATATAGTCAATGATTGATGTGTGAAATCAATATTTCCTTAATATATTTACAAAAAATTAACATTGAAAATACAAAAAAAGGCTTCATTTTTTACTTTCACATCACTTTTTGTTAAATGGGTGATCCAATTTGCCTTCAGAAGATTTGATGGTATTAAAACTAGAATCAATATAGTTTTTCCAATCATATCTCATTACATGTTTCACCTATTGTAAATATTAAACTGCAATGACAGACTTAGTAAAAGCTGTATTGGAGCCTCAGTAACAAAAGCTGAGAAGACAAGTAATGTACTTTGAATAACTGACTTGTCAGCTTTAATGGGCAGATTAACTGCTCTCCAAAGATGTCTATAACTTAATCCTCAGGTTCTGTAACTAAATTACCTTACTTGGCACAAAGGGAGTTACAGATGTGAATATGGTAAAGGATCTTGAATTGGACAGAGATCCTAGATTATCCAAGTAGGCTCAATCTAATCACATGAATCTTGAAAAGCAGAGAATCATCCCTTGCTGTCTTCATACAGAGATATGACAGTGGAAGAAGGATCAGAAAGACACATTGTCAATGGGCTTGACCTTTCATGGCTGGTTTTGAAGAGGAAGGAAGATAGCTATGAGTCAAGGAATATGGCAATCTCTAGAAGCTAAGGATAGTTCTCAGTTCACAGTTAGGAAGAAAATGAGGATGTCAGCCCTATAATTGCATGAACTGAATTCTCTCCAAAACCCAAATGATCAAGGAAACGGAACATCTCCTAAAATGTAGAGAAAGGAGAGCAAGCTGCTGACACCTTGATTTTAGTGCAGGGAGATACATTTCAGAATTTTGACCTTCAGAACAGTAGAGTAATATTTTTTTTAGCCATTAAATTTTGGTAATTTGTTATAGCAGCAAGAGAAAATGAATACTTGATATCAAGAAATAAAGAAGGCCAAAATATTTTGGGTTTTTTCTTCCCAAAAATTTTAGTAATTTTTCTCTAAAAATGTGATGCATGTGTGTTATGGGAAAAAACAGAGCATACAAAAAAGTTTAGAAGACGCTAAAAAAAGTTTCCTTAATTTAAACAGTGAGAGATAATCATAGATAAAATGGTAAGTCAATAATTTCTGTCTCTGTCTCTCTCACAAACATACAAAGGCAAAACCACATACACCAAGAGATAAACTCAACACAAATAACTTTCAACATTGTGTCTATTATGAACCAGCCAGTGGATTTGTTTATTTTAAGAAAGAAAAACATCTGAAAAGTTTTATGTACAAGTTTAATGTACCAGTATGACAAGGCAAGCGGAGGAAACCAACTCCAATATTTACTGTGGGAAGGACTTCAAGGGAAATTGACCTCGTATGTGTGAAGACACGGATAGGGAAAACTGCTAAGTAGATGGATCAGAGTATGGAAAGCCCTGGAAAGAAAAAGGATATGACAACACAATAGAATGAAAATTAGACACTATGGCAAATCTAAGCAAAGGAGTTAGAGAGTGATCAGGGGCCAGGCGCTGGCAAGGATGCTGAGCTTTATCCTAAGGACCATGGAGAGTCATTGGCTAGTAGTACACTGGGCTGTTCTGGTGTATTTTAAATGTAGAATCCAGTCAGAATGTGGAGAATGTCTTCCAGGAGTCATGAAAAGCTTGGACAAGCTCACCTGCGATGTTTTACTAGTCTTCAGATGAGCTTGGTAACTTAAGAGTCTGGCAATGGTAGAGACATTTAGTAGTTAGAATTTAGGTATATTCGATAGTGAAGGAAATAATTAAAAGGAAAAGCAAGTAGACAGAAAATAGAGGGATCAGTAGAGGTATGTGTGGAAGGAACAGCTGTAAGTAATTAATAATATGTATATTTTAAAGAATTTTTTTTGAAATCCCAACATTATATCTGCAAATATCTAGCTTTTCTTTCCATTAATTTCACCTGGCTTGCAATAACCCCTTTTGACATACAGATTTAGATCTTCTTATGGTCTTCTCCATAACCCATATATTTTTTTGTATTTTTTTTCTTTTGTTTATTTATTCTATTCTGGATTTTTTTTTTAGAATCAACACATCTGTATATTACCTTTTCTCTGTATCCATAATCTTCCTTATCTTTGTTTTCACTTTTTGTCTTTTACTTTTGTATTCTGAAAGTTATACAGACTCAATAGATTCAATTCCCAAGGTATTAACATTGTAATGTACAGTTCTTTGTTAATTTATAATCTTATAATCTTAATTTCAAAGCCATATTTTTTCTCCTTTTTATTTACTAGAAATAATAGGCTTTGAATTATTATTGAAATTCTGTAACCACTGAATTCTGGTGAAGGTGATTATTTTTCCAAAGTACTCACTTTTTAAATCTTTTTTAAAAATATGTTATTTATTTATTTGTTGGAGAGATTGACACACACAGAGTGCACAAGCAGGGGAAGCAGCAGGCAGAGGGAGAAGCAGACTGCCTGCTGGGAAGGGAGCTCAACTCCATTCCAGAACCCTGGGATCATGCCCTGAGTCAAAGGTAGATGCTTAACCAACTGAGGCACCCAAGTGACTTTTTTTTTTTTTTAATCTCCATGACATTCTCTTCTTGAAAATATTTCAGAAGTTTTAGATTGATTTTGTGAGAGTCAGGGTATTAACACAACTTCTGTTAATAAGAGCAGGTCTATCTAGAACAAGTTATTGACCTGGAATACAGTTCATGGATTCCCTTTGGACCCCACAATGTGTATCCTGTGGGGATCCTCCAATCAGATTTTTTTTTAAGATTTTATTTATTTATTTGACAGACAGAGATCACAATTAGGCAGAGAGGCAGGCAGAGAGAGGGGGAGAAGCCGGCTCCCCGCTGAGCAGAGAGCTGAATGCCAGGCTTGATCCCAGGACCCTGGGATCATGACCTGAGCCGAAGGCAGAGGCTTTAGTCCACTGAGCCACCAGTCAGATCTTAATCTGGCCAGATGCTAGATGGAATTTCACATTAGCAGGCAGGATCACAACAGCTGTGGAGGGTGGAAGGCAACTCACATCCTCCCTTTTTCTCTTATCCCCATAAATCTCCTTGTTATAATGGGGCAGATATTACTGTCCTTTCTATTTGGTTCTACCTTATGCACATATAAACTGTAGCCACGACTGTGACTGAAGCGTGTTGTGTAATGCACCTGTGTATTGACCGCATTCAAGAGATGCCACTAGGATCATCAACAGGCTTACAGATTCAGCAGTTTCTTATATTAAGAAAGACACATACACATATTTTCTTTAAAAGCCCAAATCAAATCTATTGCCACCTTCCACCACTCTTTGTTCTAAAATAAATTCTTTTTATGGTTTTTTTTAATATGAATTTTATCTAATTATGCTATTTGATTTTTTTAATTATATAAATTCCATCCAAAATTTACTTTAGAGTATAACAATTACATCAGCACCATTTGTTAAGTGTTTCAAATATAACTTGCACATTTTAGTGTCATCTTTATTAAAATAGAAAAAACTGCCAGTATGCTATTCACAAAATTTTTCTACATAGCCCATTTTTCAACTATACATAAATAATACATTTCCATTCAATTGGAGAAAAGTATAGGAGTCCTATTGGGATTTCATGAATAATAGATGTTCCAAGTATAACATAATAAATTAGAGATGAATATCTACTCTGAATTTTTTTGTTTGCATTTCTATTTATCTATCAAGTGCCACAAGTGCCAACATTTTAAAATTATTCTATCTTTATAAAGAATTTTAATCTGGAAATGCAGGATTTCCCCCACCAACCGGCTGCCAATATATTCTTACTATGAGTCACCAGCTTTGTGAATAATATTTGTAATTTCTTTGATTTTTGCAAAAATAATTTTATGATTTGATTATGACTTTATTATATTTATATTTCAATTTGTAGAAAACTATCATATTTGAAATATTTACTACTTCCCTCAAGGGATATTCTATATCTCACCATCTATTTGGAATTTATCTTTTGCCTATAATTAAAATTTTATAGTCTTTTTAAAGATCCTGGTGCAGGTTTTGCAGAATATTTATTCATGGCTATTTAATTTTATTGAAGTTGACCCATTATCTTTTCTAACATTTATTTATTTTAAGTGATACTTAGTGACATTTGTAAACTTCTACCTATATTCCACATAAAATTGTATATAACAAAGGTCACATTTGACTAAAGTGACTTTTTAAAATAAGTTTTTGTATTTTTTACTCCTTTCACACCAATACTGAAAGCACACACTATATTCCATTAAGCTAGTAAAGTTGACTATGTATTAAAATCAATGTGGTTGACTTGGATATCATATTCACTCATTAATGACAAGTAACAATAAATAATAATTTAACTTTGAAACTCTTCTCCCTATTAAAAGAGGACACACTTTTACCATGCTGTAAACAAGTGTTTTCAATATAATTCTATTTTGTAAATAAACACAAATATTTTATTTTATCCCACACAGGAAAAAGGATAAGATTGGTTATTCAGAAGAATTAATAAATAAACTATTTATCAACTATGAGTATACTAGATATCAAGATCATTTTCTCTCCATTAAAGACCAATTAAGATAATTATTTGCCTCATACAATATTATGAGAACAATAGAGTATTGGGTCCAGTTGAAGGATATGGGTTACACTTTTGAGTTTTTCTCTTAATAACTCTATGGATTGATTGATGAAACATGTCACATTCTATATAGTTTTGTATTTTCAAAGCAATACAAATCTGGGCACAAACCTACTCAACGTTGGTTGACAGAATTGATGATTTGCCTCTCTTCTGTTATGTAGTATTTGAAGAACAGAACTTATCTTTAAGATATCTTTGAGTTGTAAGACCCTATTGCTTTTTTGCAAAATTAATATGTGTCATGTTGATATTATTTTGGAATTTATGAATGAAAGATTTAAGTTTACTCCATGGCCCTTTTTGTTTAGATTTTATTTATTCAAGGGAGAGAGAGCATTAACACGAGTAAGCGAGAGAGAGAGAGAAAGAGAGAGAGAGAGAAGGCAAAGAGGGAAGGGAAGGGAAGGAAGGAGCGGGGGCAGTGGAAGAGGGAAAACCAGACTCCAGGCTGAGCAGACAGCCTGACTTGGGGCTGGATCTGGGGACTCTGGGATCATGACCTGAAGGAAAAACAGAGGCTTAAGTGCCTGAACCAACTAGGTGCTCTTCTCTCCATGGCTGTTTTAAAGGAATCTCCCAATAGATCATTTTCTATCTTCTATCCTAATAGATAATCTTTTTTTTTTTAAGATTTTTTATTTATTTATTTGACAGACAGAGATCACAAGCAGGCAGAGAGAGGAAGGGAAGCGGGGTCCCTGCCGAGCAGAGAGCCCGACGTGGGGCTCGATCCCAGGACCCTGGGATCATGACCTGAGCTGAAGGCAGAGGCTTTAACGCACTGAGCCATTCATTTGCCCCATAGATAATCTTTAAAAATATATATTTACTTATTTATTTGAGAAAGAGAGAGCAAACATGTGTGCAAAAACACAAGCATGAGGGGCACAGGAAGAAGTAGAGAAATTCCCAAGCCATTCCCTGCCGAGCTCATAATGCCATGCAGGGCTCTATCTCATGACCCTGACATCAGGATCTGAGTCAAAATCAAGAGTTGGAGGCTTAACTGACCGAGCCACCCAGGCGCCCCCTAGTAGATAATCGTCTATACTAATTTCTATCAACTGAAAAAAAAATGACAAGCTTATATTCAAATTAATATAATAGTAATAGCCAACAGTATAATAGTATTCATCATTTCTTGAAGAAATAGTTTGTAAAATTAGCTATGATGGGGCCTCTAACTATATTTCTTTTATGTCATTTTACAAATGAAGAAAAAATATAAGATTCAACAAGAACAACAAAAATTTGCCAATTGCTTCCCACCTAGTAAATGACTGAGCTTGACTTCAAACCTGTCCCAGTCTCCTTTGTTCATGAAATAGTGCATCTGCAGTATCATATCTTTAATTCTCTTACAAGGATGTAATAAGACCCACCTCCCTAACCAGAAGCCTTATGGAATTTGTCAAAACAGTATTTTTTAAATGTTATGTGATCTTGTTTCAGTTTCTGATACACATGGTGTCTTTGTTATTGTTATTTTTCAATATTCTGTAATAGTCCGTAGCAGGAATTCAGAGAGGCATGGAAAGTGAACACCAGAGAGAAGCTCTTTGGTGCCATCATTAGATCTGATATAAGCAGAGTGTTAAGGTTACTTTATGATTCCATTTGAAATTTATTTTGTACTTTGGAAAGACAGAGGAACTTCAGCTAAATAGAATTTAGCTTATACTTTCTTGCTATGCATACTTATTTACATAAACAGACTCTCTTCTTTCAAAGCAGAAATGTAAAAGATCATTGTTTGGGTTTTCTTAGCTTCTTTATCTTAATGTGAAAACTAAGAAGATATTCGGAAGGTGATCATCTGCAACAAATATTTATTTGTATATTATTATATGTGTGCATATATGTTGAGACAAGCTTTGTTTTCCCCAACAAGGCAACAGGAGAATTTTTTTTTTAAGATTTTATTTATTTATTTGACAGACAGAGATCACAAGTAAGCAGAGAGGCAGACAGGGTGGGGTGGGGGTGGGGCGGAAGCAGGATCTCTGCAGAGCAGAAAGCCCAATGTGGGGCTTGATCCCCGGACTCTGGGATCCTGACCTGAGCCGAAGGCAGCGGTTTAACCCACTGAGCCACCCAGGTGTCCCACAACAGGAGAATTTTAAAAGCCTTGATATTCTGGAAAAATGTATCATAACTATGCAAAACCCAGGTTTTCACAAGATGTCTGATTCCTAGAAGATCATTTAGGACACACTTAGGACACGCTCTTGTCTTTTAATTCGTAGCTTTTTATGAAAAAGCAGAATTTTTTTTGACTTGGGCACTGCAAAGATAATTACAAAATGAGTACAAAATATGTTAATCCCCTGTGTTAGCTTTCCTGATGAAATACATTTTTCAATAACTGAACTTCCCAGTGATTTTGCCCTTCTTTCTCAGCACCATCAGACATCTCTGCTCTTTTTTTAGTTCAGGTTCACTTAATAGCTCTGGTCAGGGACAAGTTCTCATAAGTTTTGCACTGTTGTTAACTTCAATGGCTTAAAATTTCCTTTCTCAAAAGGGAAAATGCCTAAGGTCTGTCACTTTGCCTTTGAAAAGAATTTTCTGGGAGGTGGAGTTCTGGCATGCAGATGAGCAATAAAAAATAAATGCACTCCTTGTTCAGTACAAATAAATTACATTTGACAACTACATTACAAATTACATTTAGAGCTGAATGAGTTTTTGTCTTCAGATTTTAAAAAGCTTATAAACTTGGCCTGACTTTAGTTATACTAACTCAACAGCATCCCAATAAAGTTACATATATGAGGAAATACACATGGTAGAAAATAAATCAATGTGTTTCACCTAAACAGCTCATTTACCCCATCCCTGACAAGTTTGAGAAATTTTGCCTGAACATCCTGAACATACCAAGGTGAAATGTGAGTCATAAAGCCATTATACCAATATTTTCACCTTTCCAAAATCCTGTGGCTCCGCTATAAAATAATTATCTTAAGCAATATTTGCTAAGATGGATTTTATTTCTTTTGTTTATACCTCTCCCTCCTAAAACCCACCTACTACTCTGTTTCTGTACCACACCAGGTATAGAGAATACAATTATAGTAAAAGAGAATCATGAGACTTAGATTCTGGTGTGAGTGCCCTGAGCTTGCTATTCTCTTCTCAGACCAGGTCCAAAATTTTAGACAATAGACTTTCCATAAAAGATAGAGTCTTAGACAAAGGTCACACAGAGAGTTGAAGGCAAGTGAATATTCCCTGCAGAATTAAACCCATTGTATCTGTCTTCATTACTTTCCTATTGGAACATTCTTTGATGGCAGGAACTAAAGCAACCATTCTGAGCTATGAGATAAAAGACTTATTGTTGAGAATGAGGATAGTAGAGCACTGAGATAGAGGAGCCCTGGCTTTCTGATGATTTCCCCCAGCTGTCCTTACAAACCAGGACTAGATCACTAGATTTCTTTTGTAAATGTAACACAGAAATGCACTTTAATCTTGTCAAGACCATATTATTTAAGTTTTTATTGAATGAACCTAAGGCTAACTCATAGAGTAGTTTAAAATAGTGGTTAGAGGGAAAAATTAGAGAAGCCATTTTTGGAGTAGGACATTTTTCCACCTATGCATGGATCAAAGTACTAGCATCTGGTATGTTAACAGAATGTTAATGTCCCAGCTGCAGAACAGTAATAGAAAGCTCAGTGCCCATGTAACATTGGGTGAGCAGCAGAGTGAACGTGTTCTAATGCAAATCCTGCTTCCCCACAGCAATACCCAATGATGCAGAGGAGACATTTTTTTTAGGATGGAAACACTTTGAAATCTTGCAGTTTTCACTGTGGGGACTAATAAGCTAACGAAATTTTGCCATTTATATTACATGCCATGTTATGGTAAGTCTTTGTGTAAAATGCCATTAATTGGGAAATCTGTACCAAACCCTTGTATCTTATTTTTTTTAAAGATTTATTTATTTATTGGAGAAAGGGAGAAAGGGAGAGAGAGAGAGAGAGAGGGATGGGGGAGGGACAAAAGGAAAAGAAAAGAGAAAGAATCTCTAACAGACTTCCCTCTGTGCCAGGAGCCAAGGGGAGCTCAATCCCAACACCCTGAGATTATGACCTAAGCCGAAATAAAGAATGAGACACTTAACCGATGGAGCCACCTAGGAACCTCACAAACCCTGTGTCTGAGTCTAGTTCCCAGAAAGCAGAGCCTGAGACAAAATCTGATTTGGGTGAGTAGAATCACTGAAAAGTAAGAGGGAGGAGAAAATGCAAGGTAAGAAGTACTGACTTTTCCATATACTTTAAATGTAATGTGTTTCTGAATTTTGTTCAGCACAAAAGTGTGTGCACGGGTGTCACAAGTGGAGATAGAGAAGCAGAAGCCTAGGAGACATTTTCTAGTGAGGGACAGAGATAAACACAGGGTAACACTGCATGCTATAGTGGGTAAATTTTAGTTCATATGATCCTTGTGGGGAGCAAAAGGAGATTTTGTTGATTCTATATACATGCAAAATAGTAATAGCACAGCCTAGTTTTATTAGCATAAAATTAATATTGTCCTCTAAAATAAGTAACTTCAAACAAAATATCAAGAGCCAAAATGTACAAAGTGGGTAATACTCCATTTATATACATGGCCTTTCCTTATCTGGAACAATGCCCTAAACTAAAGCTGAAAGGTTTAGTACTGGATATTTAAAGCAATTATAGGTTTTGGATATTAGCCTTTTGGAAAAACAATTTGCTGCACTATGAAACCACAATTTTTAGACAGATAAAGAACTTCATTTAGAGAAATAATTGTATCCATACAGTATTATGATTTATTAACCAAAGTCAGTCCGGAGACAGCTCCTAGAATGACAGAGTTTGAATTCACTGTCAGTTGGAACCATGTTTGCTTTAGAACCAAGATTAAATTGACTAACAGAAAAAGAAAGAGGAAGGAAGGAAGGAAGGAAGGAAGGAAGGAAGGAAGGAAGGAAGGAAGGAAGGATTTTTTTCCCACAGTTTGTAAACTATGATTTGTACCCTTTTAATATAGGACCTGCATCTGGGTCTGCTAAAATTTGAGGCGAGGGAGTGTCTACATAATGAGCCAATTAAAACTCCTGGAATTGTAGTCAGTTTTTCTTGACAGATGGTTATGACACTGCTGGAAATGGTTTGCAGACATGAGAGTGGAATTCCAAAGCCATGTTCATTTGCTGAATTCCAATGGATGATGAAGAGGTCACTTTTAAAAGGTAACTTCAGAATGTTTGCCAACACTGTGTGTCCAGCAAAAGGAAGGTAAGAATTTATGAATGTCGCCATTTATGTTCTAGGGATGATATTATAATCTTTTATGAGGTTTAGGAGAATCCTTAGAAGAGACAGACAATAATGATAATTTCAAGTGCTTGTATCACACTCGGTAAAGCCTCAAGCAAGACAAAACAAAATTAACTGCCCAGAAAATCTTAACTTATTTCAGGAGAGGATAATCCAGAGAGCCCCAAATAAAACTGTAGCCTTGGACATGCCTATAAGGCTGGTAGCAGGTCATCGACCCGAGAAAGGGAATTCACATAACAGGTCTGACCTGCCATGAGCAAAAGATGAAAGGTTATTTTTAAAGATGCACTTCTCTCCCAAGGGGAATATACATTTGTATATTACCAGGCCAACATGTCTCTGACTGTTTCAGAAATGTTACAGCAATGGCAGGCGCCTGATTCCCAGAAGCAGAACTGCCAAATGAACAAACTAAGGAAAATAACCTCAGAGGCCATTTGGACTCAAAACCAACAAGGCTTCTGTGATTCTGGCTGAATTTCCTGTGTCTTTTGAAACAAGTTTTTGGCAACATTGGAAGTCTCTAAATATTCAGGATACGTTTCTTAAATTTATACTGGAAGATGGATGAAGTATGCTGGAATTTATACTAAAATTAGAGTTTTTGTTTCTCAGGACACTGATCCAAAGACACTTACTTGTAGAAAGCCTGGCAAGAGCTATTTAGAGCTGGCTGTAGCAGCCAGGGCCCTCTTAGCTCCAGGCTTCATTTCTACTCTCATCGCTTACCATCCACTGAAACTCTAAAATTTGGTGGGTCGGTCTATGAGGTTCTTCCTGTTGCTGTAGCATAATTACCACAAACTCAGTGCCTTAAAACAGCACAAGATTATTATGTTGCCGTTCTGGAGGTCAGAAGTGTGAAGTGGGTCAGCAGGGCTGCATTCCCTCTGGAGGTTCTAGGCAAGAATCCATTTCTTTGCCTTGCCAGCATCTAGAGGCCATGTGATTTCTTGGTTTACGTCTATCCTGTTACTCTGTCTTCAGAGGTAACAGCACAGCATCTTCAAAGCCTGACCTCTCTCTACTTATCTTTTTTTTCCTGTATATGATATGCAGCAAGATCTGTATCCATCTGTCTGGCTGTCAACTTAGCTTTCATTATGGCATATCCTCTCTGACACTTAACCCTCACTTCCTTCTTACAAGGACCCTAGTGACTATGTTGGATCCACCCAGATAATCCAGGAAAATCTTCCCATCTCAAGATACTCAGCTTAATCACATCTCCAAAGGTCTTTTTCTGTATCAGGTGACCAATTAACAGGTTCCTGAGGATTAGAATGTGGACATTTTTGGAGAGTCATTATTCCTTCTGTCATAGTGGTGACGTGGTGTTGTCTTCCATCCAATGGGTTAAACAGCCAGTACAAGGAAATCATTGTGGTTTCAGCACAAATTTTGGCAACAGGAGACAATGGAGGATTGGTACACTATCTAGAGGGAAGGAATTGTTATTTTCAAAGAGTTATTGAAATATGAGTTCCTAATTTTAACTGGAACTTTTATTTCTTGAAGAGAGATTAGGACTTGTCTCTTGAGGTGGGTAAAAAAAAAAATCCTATATAATTTTGGCACATAACCAGTGTTCAAGGTTGAGAAAAGTTTGAAGAAGGGAACAGGAACATTCTTTCTCAGCGTATGATGGGTGATTGTGTAATCTAGTTCATACTCTGCACTGGCAGATGCTCAAAACTTATATTCTCTCATGAACTCACGGAGATGCTCTTCAGAGATTCCTGTGCTCTGCTCCCACCAGCAAAATTTCTGTGATGAAATCAATGAACACTTCACCTATCCCTATCATCATCATTATCCTGTCCACATAGACCCTCACTTTTGAAGTCTCCTCACCTTTCTCTGTGGTTTTCTTGGACTCCTTTTAAAATGCCTGAGCTGATTCTCTACCTCTTATGATCTATTGATGTTACCCCACCCCCATCCCCTGAAGTGTGCAGAGCCCCCAAAGTAACCTCTCCCATCACTGTGTTGAGCATGAGTCAGGCATCACTCCATGGTGCTCTCCAAATGGCAGGGCATATATACTTCGAGTTCTTAGTAATTTCATAAAATCCATTTCAATAGCTATAAAGCAACATGGGTAGTGACATCCTCAGAGAGACTCGTATTACTATAGAAGCCAAATGTTCTTTCAAAATTTCTCTTCATCAAGTCCCTTTGCAAGAACATATATATTTGCTTTGTGTAGTTATGAGAGTTTTACCTTTGTTTAAAGGAAGACAGTATTTTCAATATTCTGAACTATAAGCAAATCTGCCCTTTGGAAAGCAACACTATCTCTATCTTCCAAGGCTATAAATAAACCTGTCATTTAGGAGACATGATCTCTGTATTCCAAAGAGTTTGCTATACAAATATTCTTGAAAAGATATTTCAGAAGAAAGGACATCAGTGCCTTGTCTCCAAGATCTGCAGGGATATGAAAAAGACCAATGGAGAATAGCCTACAAATAGAAGATCTGAATTGCTTATATTCTGTGTTCTGACTGTTGTCTCCTTTATTAATCATGACAGACAGAAGGATGATAGGCAGCTTGGTTTTGTTTAGTATTGTAATGAAAGAAGGAATAATTCAGGCCAGTAAAGGCTTCCTCTAGTTCTTCCAACTCCCATTTTCAACATCATTTTTTCCAAATTTAGGTTATATTATGTTACTAGTAAGTGGCATATTGAAGCTGGCTCATATTACATTATAAGAGTCAATTATTAAATGTTTAAGAATTTAACATGATAATTACTAAAAACAGCTACTGTTAAAAATGAAATTACATAAACTTATAATTATTGAATTACATTAAAAAGGCAATGAATACTGAAACATATCACTTATGATTTTGAAATATTTACCATTAAATATACTTTTGAGTTTATATGTATAAAGTGTATCTCTATGGTTAAATAGATTAAATATCTAAGTTATCAATTAGCTGCTGTGACTTCTCATAATGTAACTTTAATTTTTTTGTTAATCTAGATCTCTCTAGCTATATATATACATAGAAAAAATATATTATAAACCTATTTTACTTTATATGTATGTGTATATCCTTTATTTTTTATTAATCTTCATGTATAGGCATATAGATACAATAGAATATATTACAGATCCCTCTTACTTCATATTTTCATATGCTATTCTTAATTTTGTACATATCTTAGTATTTGGTAAGTGATGTGCTTGAGGTAGGAACCATTGTACTATGCTATCCATTTGTTAAATATTATATATAGCTTTAGAACTCAAGGTAGATGTTCACAAGTGTTGTTAGTTATGTGTTTGAATTATTTTCTTTAAAATCACAATATTTGTTAGAATCTCAATGAATCTTTACTATGTCTTGAACCTCTTAATATATCAGTATACGAGATATTTAAACCTTCTTCTGGGCTGCCAGATATGATAGACAACTGCTTTATAGAACTCACATAGATCAATAAAAAAGAATTATGAAGAGTTTTTTTAAATATAAAAGGAAAATTAGAAGATATTTTCTTAGAGTAACAATATTATAGCAAATATCTATGAGAGAAAATAAGCAGTGTCAAAAACTCATTTTTAGCATTTAATGAAGTTTGATTGATTACAAGCAGTTGGAACTTGGATAAACTTTAGTAATTTGACAGAATAAAGAGGCAAGATTCAATTTTTCTTGAAATATTTTTAGACCAGAAATGAATTGAGAAACATTAAAGAAAACTGAACTACTTTCTAAGATAAACAAATGGGCTATTTGTCAATTAAATTAGTTATAAATCATTTTAAATTTGGGAAATTAATTCATGAAAATACTCATTCATAAGATAACCTTCATAAAACAGCATATCTCAAGAATGACGACATGCTGTAGTATCCCAGTGTTGTTTGGGGATAGTAAAAAAAAACCACTGTAACCATTCTTATTCTTATATTTGAAATCTAAGTAGTGATTATGTTGGAAAAATTAATATCAATTTGAGCAAGATCTTATTAGAATGTCAGGTATAATAAAACTTCATGTTTTAGCACTGCATTCATGTATTATGAGTTAAAGATATGCTTAGAACAAATTTTGGTGTATATTTACTCTTCCGATGTGAGTTTTGCAATTTATAATAGTAATCCATATCTACAGTTCACCAAATGACAGGCTATGTAGTACTTCACCATGTGGCAACTATATAGTATGATATGTTAATTTTTCTGTTAATCTACATACATGTATAGTTTTATAGATGTAATAGAAGGTATTAGAGACTGTTTTGCTTAATAAGCAGAATAGTTGTAATAAACAGAAAAAACTGCAGGTAATTATATACTCTTCAGCTCTCCACAATTAAACCATTACTGTTGTCTGATTTGGTCAACTATACTTGCATAGATTTAAGAAATGTACATGATCCCTGAAGGCACATGAGTTTGTGTCCCCAAACCAGATATCAGAATTGCCAGATTGGTTCCATTTCAAAATGGCAAACATGGAATGTGGTTTCTTAGTTCTTTTCCTTTCTGAAAAGGCATTCTTTTGCTTTTTTCTTCCTGAAAAATTAGTCTTATGAAGATCACATATATACATATATGAACAGACAAAATCAATTTTCATATGATTTTAGAAAATATACACTAAATCAAATTAGATATTTACATATATTCTGAGCATTCAGTACCTTTTATAGATTAGTATCATAGATATATGTACATTAAATAAAATTTTCTTTAAAATATAATCCAGCATCAATTTTAAGGCCTCACTATTTATAATCTAGATTAATCCTAGTTAGATCAAACTTGTTTAAATGTGTGACTGAAAGTTTGTCAGTTAAAAATAAGGAGAAAAAACACAGAAACAGAAATTAATGTGATTATCTTCCAGTTTTAAGAATGAAGAAATGGATATGCTTGTTCTAAAACAAACAAGTGTGGGTTTGGTGCATAATAAAAACTTATACCAAATAATGTCATTTATGCAATATGTATTTTCTGAAATATGCTTAGGTGACAGCCTAGTTTTAAGTGTGAAGATATTGTATTAAAGGCGATAACCAATATTCCAGGGCTCAGTGATATTATTCAGATTGGAGAAGAACAAAAATCAATAAAAAAGAAACAAACAAAAACCAGTTTGCATTGTGGTAAACACTGCTGAGAAAACATGATAAGCGATACCAGACATGCTGTTTTCTTGTTTTTGTTTTTGTTTTTTGTTTGTTTGTTTGAATTTTTATATGAAGTGAGAGAATAGTGTGTGTTTATGGAAGTAGGAGATGGGGTTGATCAGAGTGGTCTCCCTGTATAAATGGTATTTTAGCTGGCACTAAAGACTGAGAATGAGGCAAATAAAAGAAAACCCGGGAAAATCATGTTTGAGGAATAGAAACAGTGAACCAAGGCCATGAGACAGAGAGAAATCCCCAAGTAGCAGACACAGAGAATAGTAAGGGAGACAGAATTATGAAGTTATCTGAAGGGTGTATTATTCTTTTGAATCTCAAAAGGAGTTAAGCTAATTTTAATTAACTTACCTCTTTCAATGCTGAATTTTCAAATACAGCCCTACCCGTATGACATACCCATGTGACCTCATTTAAACGTAATTATCCCTTTAAATGCTTTATCTCTAAATGTGGTTACATTCTGAGGTACTAAGCTTGGGAGTTAAATATATGAATTTTGCGAGGACACAATTCAGCCCACCATGCTTAATGAAGTCTACTGTTTATTTTGCATATTCTGTTTACTAGTTTAATTTCAATGAGATCAGAGAAAACACTAAGAATATTTCATTGCAGGTTTATGGCCACTACATAATAGATTTTGGTATTTTTTTAATAAGTATTCCCATTACATTTTTTAAAGAATCTGAATTCTTTCATTATTGTGTATAGAGCTACAAAAGCATTGTGTGCATGCATTCATATGTATCTGCATACATACATATCAGTTTGCTCAATTTGAGAATCAGGTCAGATCCATACTTAACTGATACTCTTATCTCCTTGTTTTCTTAGCTAGTGAGAAAGGTATGTTAATGTTTTCCTATCTGATTATGGGTTTGCCTATATCTCCTTTTAACTGTGTCAAATTTTGCTAAAGGTATTTTGAAACTGTATTAGTGGGTATTTATAGACTTTGAAGTGTAATATCTTACTGTTGGGTTGATCCTTTTGACATTATGAAGTGGCTCTTTTTATCTCTAGCCTGAAAAACTCTCTTTAGTACTTATTTTAATGCTTAAATTTTTAGAATCCTACCTTGCACAGATTCAGAATTTGGCAAATCCTTGAGGCAGGAACAGAGCTGGGATCTGGTTGATTATTCAGGCGCATTAAGTGTTCAGTTTTGTCACTCCTTTTTAATGAGACCGCCAAAACTTCTCTCCCTCAACAAAAATGTACTGAGACCCAGTGTGCATTCCCAGCCTGTAACATGAACAGGTATGGCAAGGTCCCTAAGGAAAAATGTGCTGACTTCAGCTCAACTTTTTAGAGAACCTCATCTCTATGACATAACATTTCTAGGGTCCCGACCCTTATGAAGCTCTTTATTTTTTTGAAAACAGATTATATTTTTATTACTTACCAGGTCTTGTCATAGTTATTGGAGGTAATAACATTCTATTCTTGAACTAATCTATCTTAATCAGAAAAGGCCATCTTCATTAAAATTAAAGGCCACAGTCTTACATATGTAATATTTGTAATTTTTTAAAAACTGAGTAAAAATAAAAATGTCATATTAACTCTGGTATATCCTACAAGAAAAAATAATTTAAAATACATGTGAAGCACTTTGAACTCATTGAATCAAATGATTAATTCTAGTATCAAATTATTCCTTATATTTACCTTAGATAGAAAACTATAGTATTAAACAAACTTAAAATGTTAGATTTCCTGGTGAAGTTTATATTTTTGTATGAAATTATACAAACATCAGTGTATTAGGCAAACTGTACCAATAATTCTTACTCCTATCTCAAGTCAGTTGTAGAATTTTCTTTTATGTTTTATTGTAACTTATAGCCTACACAAAATCCTAACTGAAAAGAGTCTGACAGTCTGTGTTTTACCCTCCTCTAGACAATAGGACACATTCCCAAGCCATATTGTACAATTTGTCACAAATTGCAGTTTACTCAAGAGAGACTTAAAATGATGATGAATGACAGAATTAGTTAGAATAAGTTACTCTGACTTTGAAAATGATTTCTAGTCCACATTGGGAAGCCATAAAATCGAGTCACATAAACTAAATCAAATCTGGCAGGGAAAAATTTCAGATACCGGGAGATATCCTTTGTCATGAGAGCCTATTTTGAAATTTAAATAAGAATATATACAAAATACACTTTTTGAATATCTTCAACTTTTAAAAATTACTTTGACTCATAAGAAAAAAAAAAGTAAACTAGATCTGCCCTTATGAAAGAGTAAGGTAAAAGTTATTGGCTGACTTATAACAACTTTGTAAAATAGATAAAATCCCGTCCTTCATATTTTAAGGGATAAATGAGATTTAATTGCATAACTCATTTTTTTCTGAATAAAATACTTATAGAGATTTAAGATTGGAAATGAAGTAGCATTAACTCTTATAACTCATAAGCATGGATTATACACTGTTTTGAGGCAGGAACCATGCCTCTCTGGCCTCCTGCTGTCTCTTTTTCATGCCCGGCGCATGGAAGGAATTTCTAATCAATTCACATTTAACTAATATAAATCAAAGACACAATTTTACAAATACTAAATCCTTTTCATAACTCAATAAACTTGCTATAATTATTATATTCCCAAGAGAAGGAAAAAGGCATATAAAAAGGTAACATTAAATGTGCCCTATTACATATCAAATAAAGGGCATAGTTAGGAACTAGTTAATTTCATCTGACTCTTTAATTTCTGCTCTTTTCATTAGAGCTTAACATGTCAGCAGTGTTCACCTGTTTCTTTTTTGGTGTTCTGTGAAACGTGTGTGTGGGGGGGTGTGCATGTGTTTAAGAGTGATTCTTGATAGATTACAGAATTTCTGATATTTCTTTTTCTGTATGGTGATCTCAAATTAATATCTTCGTGTTGTGTTTCTATTCCCATTTTATTCTCAAATATATACAATACTCTTACTGGTCTTATTGCTGAAGTTTGGTCTTTGGGGTCCTAAAATATAAGTATCATTTGCTACATTTAAATTCAGAGGTATTTACCTGAGTCTGCGTTCTCCGGAGAAACAGAACCAATAGGATATATATGGTGATTTACTATGAGGAATTGACTTGCATGATTATAGAGGTTTTGAAGTCCCACGATCTAACTTATCCAGGTTGGAGACCCAGGGAAACAGTGACGTAATTCTAGTCTGAGTTCAAAGGCCTGAGAATGAGGGTAGCTGAGCTCTTAAATCCTAACATAAGAGCAGGAAACTGATGTTCCATATCAACAACAGGCAGGCAAGAAACAAAGAGGACAAATTCCTCTGTCCACTGTCTTCTGTTCTATTCAAGCCCTCAATGAACTGGATGATTTCCACCTACTCTGGGGAGAGTTATCTACTTTACTGAATCCACAGACTCAGATGTTACTCCCATCTGGCAACATCTTCATAGACACATGCAGAAATAATATTTAATCTTGGCACACATGGCTAGTCGAATTGACACATGAAATTAGCCATCATGGTATTTCTCATTTCTCCTATTCTCCATAGAATTTTAAGTGTACAGTTTGGATCACCTGTATCCTTGAGGAGTGTGTAAATTTTGTGTAAGTGTAAGTATATGAATACACATGCATAAATATATACATAAGAATCTTACAAGGTGAAAGTAAACAGAGTTCTGAAGCAACAGGGGAGAATGCTTAGGCTTTTGTTTTCAATAATATCCAATAAGTATCCTGAAAAACACAATAAGTGAATATATATAAGTGGGCAGCTCTATGTCTAAAAAGTATCATATCTTCCATCACTCAATTAGCAGTGCTTGTCATTAGGAGTGAAATTTCTTGAGGCAGAAAGAAATAAAAATATTAGGTTAATTCTAAGAACACATCCACATTTGAGTCTTGTTCAGTTCTCAGACGATTTGTCCAAGTTTTTTGACAGAACGTGTATGGCTGACAAAAAGGGATGTGGGTCTAAGAAAAAAGAAAAATAAAGTTAAATATTTAAAATTCAAATAGTGAAGAAAATAAAGATAAATGTTCACATTTTTAGAGAGCATAGATATTTAAATATTGGAGAGGAGTTAACCTTCAGCAAGTATAGAATGTGTATTATGGCCATTTAGGTCATAAATACTAACAAAACTTAAAAATACTTTTTATATCTTATGTATTCCTGCGCAAATAATTTAGGCAGGATTTTGCCAGGAATTTCTTAACTAAAGATCACCTGCAGCATGTAAAACCATTTTCCTTATCTACCTAGCACACTGACAGAATTGCCTGGAAGTCTGGGCTCAGCTAGGCCTCTCTCCCTGTCTATGAATACTCAGGAACTCTTACAGGAGTCTCCCCATCAAGTTAGTTGAACTTACATGATTGTTCATGGCTCATAAATTGAGTCTCTTTAGGGGTCTAGACAGTAGCTTCAAGTTTTTGTGTGACTTACCCTTAGAAGCCCCAGAATTCCCTTTTGCCACATGATCAGTCAAGCAAGTTATTAAGGGCAGAATGGGGTAATGGTTAAGGAAATTAGACCTCATCTCTCAATGAGAATTAGAAAATAATTTGTAGCCATAATCTATCACAGTGAACATGTAAATATCATCATTAATGATACAGAACTAATCTGGTTGAAATTGATGTAGAAAGACTTATGTCCATGTGATTCAGTTCCAGAAGTCATTTAACTTTCATCTATCTCCTGGAGGCCAACTGGTCAGCAAATATATGAGATCATCAAAGAATGCAGGGAGAGAAATCAAGCTAACAGGTACAGGTGGAAAAGAGCAATAGCTTGTCAGTAGAAAGCATGGTTATTCTGGGTGCTTTCAACGCAAGAATATGCTCAGGGGCCCTACCAGTAGGAAATAATGACTTCAAAATAATGACTTCAATTGCATAGTGACATGACATTGTTCATAAGAGTTCTAAGCAGGGGACACCTGGGTGGCTCAGTTGGTTAAGCAGCTGCCTTCAGCGCAGGTCATGATCCCAGCATCCTGAGATCGAGTCCCACATTGGGCTCCTTGCTCGGCGGGGAGCCTGCTTCTCCCTCTGCCTCTGTCTGCCAGTGCTCGCTCACTCTCTCTCTCTCTCACAAGTAAATAAAAAATCTTAAAAAAAAAAAAAAAAGAGTTCTAAGCAGGTGGTAGCTACTTTGTGTTATTGTGAGCCCAAGCCAAATATGGGGTTGAGTATCAAGTTACACAACTGTAAAAACATGCATGTATAGACATACATACAAACACACAGCTTAATGGCAAAAAAAGCACACACACACAAAGAATAGTTAAAAGGAAGCATTAGGAGTGCCTGGATGGCTCAGTTGGTTAAGTAACTGACTCTTGCTTTTGGCTCTGGTCATGAATTGATATGGAGCCTCCCCTTAGGCTTCACACTTAGCAGGAAATCTTTTTTTTTGTTTGTTTTGTTTTAATTCTTTTTATTTGTTTTTTTTTTTTTTATGTCTTTTCAGCGTTACAGAGTTCATAGTTTTACACCACACCCAGTGCTCCATGCAGTGCGTGCCCTCCACAATACCCACCACCTGGCTCCCCCAAGCTCCCACCCCCCGCCCCTTCAAAACCCTCAGGTTGTTTTTCAGAGTCCATAGTCTCTCATGGTTCATCTCCCCCCCAGTTTCCCTCAACTCCCTTCTCCTCTCCATCTCCCCATGTCCTCTGTGTTATTTGTTATGCTCCGCAAATAAGTGAAACCATATGATAATTGACTCTCTCTGCTTGACTTATTTCACTCAGCA